>JACXGM010002542.1:15689-46526 GCA_016801145.1 Umbra pygmaea
TATAGTAGACTAATTATGCATTAGTTAGCACTTTCAGCAGCTAATTACTAATCTTGAGCCGTTTGTGCCAGTGCAGTGCGATACATCGAAGTTGTGCACTTACAGTTCCACAGACTTTATGCATAGTGTTGCGCTTGTTTGTGACATGTAGCTATTTTAATGTATGGTCTGTTTGATACGGACCAAAATCAATGTAGGCATATCCTTTTCACTGTAGAGACAGTAGGCTATGTACTATTTACTCCTTAACTTGTTAAACAACCAAGTATTGTAACATTGATTAGTTTACACAACCTGTACATTTTTATGTTTGCTCCATGACCGGTCAACACTGTCAAGGTTGCAAATGAAAGAATACAATAAATAAAATTGTTATACACGATCAGCATGAAGCAACACATTAATCCAATGCAGTGTTGGGGTAGTTACTCAAAAAAAGTAATTAGTTACTAGTTACTAGTTACTTCTGAAAATTGTGTGCCAGAATAATCACATTTATCAACTTGGTGTTCATAGTAAGGATAAAGTGAAATACCCATCACATAAAGTGTCCGGAATATGGTGCTTTAGTTCCCCAAATAACAAAAATAGTCCATTCATTATATTAAACACTAAGTAAAGACACATCAGTTATGAAATTCACATGAAGTCCTAAGGTGTCGTGACACATCTGTTGTGTTTTCTAACACATGCACCTTGTTTAGCCTTGTTTGAAGGGAGTTTTTTGTATACAAACTTACTGGTTGCATACAACAATCATATAAACTCTGCAAAGGAAACATCCACTCACTTTCAAATGAATTTAATTTCAGCAAACTGAACATGTAAATATTTGTATGAAAAGAAATAGATTCAAAAGTAACAGTCAGTATCTGGGGTTTCCACAGCTGCTTAAGTTCTGCAGTGCATCTCCTTTTCATGGACTGCACCAGATTTGCCATGTGCTCAATGGAACTGCGATCCCGGCTCTTCACTAGCCATGGCAGAACACTGACATTCCTGTCTTTTAGGAAATCAGGCACAGAACTAGCAGTATGGCTGGTGGCATTGTCATGCTGGAGGGTCATTTCAGGATGAGCCTGCAGGAAGGGTACCACATGAGGGAGGTCTTCCCTGTAATGCACAGCGTTGAGATTGCCTGCAAGAACAACAAGCTCAGTCAGATGATGCTGTAACACACCACCAGACCATGATGTACCCTCCAAATCCATTCCACTCCAGAGTACACTGTACAGAGTACAGTGTAACTCTCATTCTTCAATGATTAACTTGAGTCTGACAATCACCCCTGGTGATACAAAACAGTGCCCATAGGCAGCAATGTTGCTGGTGGTGTCTGGTGTGGATAGAAACAGGCCTACGAGCCTTCAGTCCAGCCTCTTTCAGCCTATTGCAGACAGTCAAGAGTACTGATGTAGGCATTGTGCCTTCCTGGCATAACTTGGGCAGTTGCTGTTGCCATCTTGTACCTGTCCCGTAGGTGTGATGTTCTTGTGTATCGATCCTGTGCAGTTGTTGCCTCTGCGATTATGATAAGCTGTCCTTCCTGTCACCCTGTAGCGCTATGTTAGGTGTTTCACATGTTGGACATATTTATATGTCTATTGCAATATTTGCTCTTTAGGCCACATCTGAGGTCCTGCTCACCTAAGGCACATTCATGCAGGTGAGCAGGAAACCTGGGCATCTTTCTTTTGGTGTGTTTCAGAGTCTGAAGGTATCTTTAGTGTTTAAAGTTGTCAAATGTGGCGGTGTAGGAGGAAGGGAGACTAGGCAGGAAGTATATGGTTTTGTAGTTGTAATGTAGAATAGTCCAGGATGAGTACAACGTAAGAGTAATTGCAGATGGTAGCGAGTTTGCACAACAAATATATAATCAGCAGTTACTATCCATATAGATACATAAGCAGATACAGAGCATACGCAATACTCTACGGATATAACAGGAGGCACAACGAGTATATCTGACTTCTATGCTCTATTCACAGCATAGGAGGGCTAAATTATAAAGGTGTACACATTAACTCGGGGATGTAATTTACAAAACTGCCTCCACCTCCCTACTTAAAAAGCTAGATGTAGTCTACAATAGTGCCATCCGATTTGTTACCAATGCCCCTTTTAACACCCACCACTGTGACCTATATGCACTAGTGGGCTGGCCCTTATTACACACTCGGCGCCTGACACACTGGTATCACCTAATTTACAAGTTAATCCTAGGAAAAACCCCTCCTTACCTAAACTCACTCCTCACCATTGCCTCACCCTCCCGTAACCTGCACTCATCCAGGTATATCTCCCTGATCACACCAAAAGCTCACACCTCCTTTGGTCGAAATTCCTTCCAGTTCGCCGCAGCTAACGATTGGAACGAGCTACAGAAGACTCTGAAACTCGTGACCACTGTCCCCCTCACTTCCTTTAAAGATTATCAGAGCTTCTGTCTAACCATTGCACCTGCTGACCCCCCCCCCCTCACATGTACACTCTCTCCCTATCTGACCCATTACCATTTGCCCAATAAGCACCTTATACTGACTTGAACAGTATTTTACTTTCAATTTGTTATTTGCACTGTTACCACTTGCACAATTCATTCCAGTGTTAATTCTCACATTGTATTTGCCTGCTACTCAGTATACTAATTTGATCTACCTCTAAATCTTGATTTCTTTGCACTAATTGTACATTTAATTACATCTACCTCTTTCAATTTTGACTGTATTTTCAATCTTTCTTCCTTACTCTACAATCTGTGTAATTCTTGTGTATTTGTATTCATGTGTAACTATGTCTGTACTTGCACCTTTTTGCTTTATCTTGGCCAGGTCGACGTTTTAAATGAGAAATTGTTCTCAACGTGCCCACCTGGTTAAATAAAGGTTAAATAAAATAAATAAATTAACTCAAGCTACACACATACACAGCTCACTACTAAACTACTACAAAAACTTTTTTCCTGGATGACTGCAAACAAACTGCAACAATCATCATCAATGAACCGCGCCACTCCCCTGGGCACCAGGGCTTATATATATATATATATATAAATGAGTCTATATCTCAGTTCATGGACTCGTCGTCCCACTCTGGGATGGCGTGACAGAATTTGTTATAACTGTGGCCTTAATTGCCCACTTTCTGTAATCAGTTAATTTATTAATAACCATTCCACAGGTGCATGTTAGTTAATTGTTTTGGTTCATTGAACCAGCATGGAAAACATTGTTTAAACTCTTTAATATGAATATATGTAAAGTTATTCAGATGTTTACGATTTACTGTATCTTTCAAATACATTGTCCTGAAAATGGATGTTTCTGTTTTTGTGAAACTTGTGCAGATCAGGTGTTAGTTGTTGAATCTTTTTCTGTTCATACGAATAATGTTTGACAATATTATATACAAGTTCAGTTGCTGAAAATAAAAACTGTTAAAAGTGAGAGATCTTTTAGTTTATATTATCATACAACAACCATGGACTCATTTTATTTTATTTTACCACTGCCTACTTCATTGCTTTCAATCTGAAAAACATAAAACACAATTGCACTGTTACCCAAAGAAAAACAGAAAAATAACATGCTCATTCAGACAATACACAGTACCTTACATCATCTGGTTTAGCACACATCATCTACATCATCAATGGCATGTTTCTCTTTGAAGAATACCCAGGGATAGATCCTGTCAACAGACACAAACACAATCTGTTTAATGAGTATGCCTTGGGATGCAGGGGTACACACATACAGACCACAGTGCAGAAGTTCAGCATTCTTTCAGTGTTTTTGTGAGAGGGTAGAGGGCTGACTGTCTCCTGAGGCTGATCATATTCACACACAGGCTGAGTCACAGCAACAATGCTGCCAAGACCACACAAATGAGACACTGTCTCAACACTCTATGGATACTCTGAAATAACGAATTCCCTCCATCAATCAATCTCTGACAAAGATTGGTATATTGAGATGGCTAGTGTTATCTAATTAGCAATGGCCATCAAAATGAATAGAAATTCTAAATGTTTTGATATTGTTTTGATAAATTTGAGAGTTGCATAATATAATCATCTTGTTTGAATGAAAAAAAATGCATACTGTTTTACAGCAAATAAAGTTTGTTTAATCAACAGAAGCACAGTCAATTTTTCAGGGTCTCCATTTTATTCAAAACAAAACTACAAATGTGGTAAGAAAAAGCATACTGCACAATGATATCTGCAGTGCATTTACAAACCAAGTCCAGGGCCCGCCCGGTGAAAGTGGTAAAGGTCAGCACGTCCAAATTGTTACAGTTTTTGAACTGTTTAGAGTTTGCCCATGTTAAAGCACATAAGAACAGATACATAGTAATGCCCCTGCCCCTGGATTTAATGTGAGGGACATTGGATCCACCAATTATACACACCTCAAACACCAAAATCATAGCAAAAACAGGTCTAATCCTTTTTTCTGGTATATATAGCTTGAGCCTTACTACTCATAGAAACTCAAATAAACATACATATTTTACAGGCTTTGGTTAATATGTCAAATTTGTTTTTATTCCCTTGCTGCTTCATCTCTTATCATTTCAGTTCAGTTCAGATTATGAGACTGCTAACATTTGGGCCCATACATTATTTTTAGAGGCATGCAAACAAAAGTTTAATACCTCTACCCCCTCTAATAAATGGATTATTCCAGCTTTACCTTCACTTCTGGCCAGGAAAGATAAAAATGATTAGTTGACTATAGTAATATAGTCAGTACTCAGTTAGCAATGCTTGACAACCACAAACATGTTTTTATATACAAGTTACCGGTTAGCTGACATATTAATGAGTAGCAATCTAGAATTTGTGCTAAAATACAATATAAAATGTAATCAACAGCACAGGGACGTTTCTAGGCATGGACAACCTAGGTGGTTGACTAGGGCAGCACCTGGGAGGGTGCACTGATTACGCGTACCCCAACCCCCAATAAAAAATATTTACATATGTTGGCAATCAATCTTTGAAAACAAAAAACGGATAACACATTAACTCAACACTTATTTGTTTGTTATGATTGAGATGATATTGACGACTTGAGAGACGTTAAGATGAGTCGAGTGAGTGAGTGCTCCAGTTGACATTTCATTGTTAGAAATATTCTGTCAACCGTTCTGTAGTTAGACTAGCAGTGACGTTGCTATTCCTGTTTTAGTGGAGACCATCTACATTTTTTAGACCCCCAAAAATGTATGTACAATATTAAATTATTTCAAATATTTATCTCTGTCATTTTTTTTCTATTTATACATTATCATAATTTTTTTTAATTCCCTCTAATTCCGGAGTCCTTGCGCAAATCTGTGGGATGGCGAAGGGTGCGCACATGGTTCATCCAACCACATGTCGCCCTAGCCGAAGATTCTTTTAGCACTGCGAGTCCAACATGGAAGCCCTTAGTTAGATAGTTAGATCATGTATGGGATGATTACGTTCACCAACTTTACTTCCATGATTGAACCCACAGGCACCAGATCGGGACATTAAGAGTCGCTGGAGAGCGACGTGGTAGGATACATAATCTGATTTATCTAACCCAAATCCTGTACCCTGGAAATCCATAGTTCTCGTGAGAGCACAATTTGAATTTGCTCAGCAAGTTACTCTGGCACAGAGTAATTCTGCTCATTAACTATGCCCTTGTAGCCGAGCTGCACCAATCACATCAGTGTATCTGATATAGGCGGGCAGAGACGTGTTGAACAGATGACGACAGCGCTGTGAGTGCGACATCCATAGATTGTATATTGGCGACTTCAAGTCATTAGTAAACGTTGTAAGATCACTATGGATGTACACCAGTTGTTTGAAACTGCTTTTGCCGCTACAATGAACAAGTTAGACTTGGCTTTTTGTCTAAAAGAGGAACAGAAGACGGCGCTCGATTCGTTCCTTTTTAAGAAGGACATTTTTGCTGTTTTGCCGGCAAGAGTTTAATCTACCAGTTAGCTCCGCCATAGGGGCTTAGCGAAAACCCACTGGTGATTGGTCGTAGTGTTATCCAATTGCGTACAGTGAGAATTTCAAATGCACGCTTGATGCCGCCCCTCGAGAAGAGTCATTTTCATTACCCCAACCCAGACCCTTATATCCTCCGGATTTGGGTCTAGATTTTTCCAGGCTACAAATCCCGGGCAGTGCTATGCCAATTTGCACTGCCTCGTGCAGGAGGCCTAGGAAAGAGAACACTTAGTCAGGCTCGAACCCGTGACTATCATGACGTACACTGTCGTGCAGTACAATGCAGCGACTTTGCCCACTATGCCACATGGAACCCCATCTCTGGCATTTTTTTGTCACTATGGAATCACATATGACAATAGGAGGCTGCTACTGCCCTTTTCCCCTCAGACTTAACAAGTGCCCTCTTGGCTCATGTTACTTTTTAGTAATAATTAAAATACTATAAGATTGTATACCATTCATATTGTCTAAAATGTAATTGTTGGATATTTACTGGCCCCCGTCGACCCCCTGTAATAAATGGCTTATTCCAACTTTACCTTCAGTTCTGGCCAGGTAAGATAAAAAGTATTAATTGAATAAAATAATTCAGGACTCAGTTAGCAATGCTTGACACCAAAAAACTTGTTTTTATACAAAAGTTATCAGCTGGCTAGGCTGTTATCCTGTTCAACTTTAAATGAGTAGCAAACAAATCTAGAATATGTGCTAAAATACTAAATATATTATGTAATCGACAGCAGAACTTAATTGTTTGCGGCATGCAGAAAGCATTGCTGTGTACTTCATCGAGCTAAATATGAACAACGAACAAGCTGTTCAGGGTAGCTTTCTTCAGTAACTGTCTCCGAGCTCAATTTTAAGAGTTGATACACAAGTTGTCCCTAATTAGTGGATTTTCCATTATGTGAAAAAATATGTACCACATACCAAACTAATATAGAATTTATATTTTGGTTCCGTAAATCAATTTGACGGATATCCACATATAAACTGGTCTGTAACATGAGTGAAATTTACAGTATACATGATACGATTTAACTCAGTAACTACATTGAAATTGCAGCTTTTCTATTTTTGTTCAGTATAGTTTGGGATGAAATAGTTTGGCATATGTGTAAAACTTGTTAGAGAGCGGACAATGTCAAAATAAAAGCTGGTATTGGAAGACAAGAGGACTGCAGGCACTTTTATAATCTTAATAATAATTCAATATTAATAATATGAATATATTTGGGACGCGGGCCCAGCAAAATATTATTTAATGTGGAATAACGATTACTTGCACTGACCCTGAGTAAAATTTGTGAGAATTACATGTTTTCTTCTTTCATGCAAAAGGAGAGTGTAACATCCAGCCCTAGTTGGTCTGTGTAGGGACTGAAAGTTCTGTGTAGTTGCTCCCCTGTGTGTCCTGTCTCTGGGTTGCTTCCTCATGTGTGATGTTTTGGTTCCCCCTTGTGTTTGGTTTATGCATTGCTTATGTTATTGTGGATTTCAGTTACGTCATTGTTTGGTTACTCCCTTGTCTTGTCACATGTTTCCTTTACAATAGATCCCTGTTTAAGTTGATTACATGCCCAGGTGTTTTTCATTGTCCCTTGTTTAAATTTGTATTTAGTCCTTGTGTTCCTCTCTGTCTCTTGTCGTTCAATGTTCCTGTTACGTGTTCCTGTCGTGTACATAAATTCTCTGTTTAGCCCCTCGTGGCAGTTTTGCTTTGAGTTTGTGCTACGTGAATAAATCCAACTTGTAATATTGTATATCTTTCGCGCCTGTCTCATTATCTACATTACGAAGGAGTACGACCGTGACAGAGAGGCTGAGGGAAAGGGATAGTTAACAAAGTGTTATTTCCCCTGAAGCTGGTATTTGTCTTTTGGGGGGAGGGGCAACATTTAGAAATTCTGCCTAGGGCACCAGATTGGCCAGAAACGCCTGTGCATTACAACACAGGTTATTAACCATCAATCATATGCCTCCCCCACCCCACTTGCATGATGCAATAATGTCAATAAATGAACCAAAATCTCTGAGGAATGATTCCAGCACTGTGTTGACCTATGCTATGAAGAACTAAGGCAGTTCTGAAGGCAAAAGGGGGTCCAACCCAGTACCTAAGGAAGTGTCCAGTGAGTCTTTATGTGTCCACTGGATGGATGAGACTGGATATGCCAGCTTGTTAAATGAACATATAGTGGTTTGAAAATGCAGGCAGGAAAAAAATTGACACATAAGAACGTGTCATTCACAAGACTTGCAATACATACAAATGAACATTGTCAACCTTTTGTAGAGTCCTGTCATGAAGTTGGACACGACTGTACCAATTGCAGGGATGATATGTTACAATACTTATTTTTTTTTTACCCGGGCAAAAGGGTCACATTAGTGGCAGTTAAGTTGGTTACACTTAACTGGTGGTTACACAATATCACCAAACACAATTATCTCTTATTGTAAAAAGTTATTTGTTCATCTTATTCCCCCTGCCTTGCTTGCAGACTGTAGGAACACCCGGAAAATCCATCATGTGTGACTGCTCTCTAGGGACTCACTTGTCAGTATACCAGGCGAATAAAACTACAACAACATAGACATACATATCTCCAGACAATACGTTTTTTCATCCCCTATCACAATCATCTCATACTTAATGTTATCACCAAAAGCCCTATATTCATTTTATATGGCTATAACTCGAGTGATAAATGGAATTTTATAATTGTCCGTACAGACATGGAACAGGCTCTGGAAGATATATTCTATAAACAATCAAATCAATCAATGTATATATATAGTCTTATGCAAAAGTTTAGGCACCCCTGACAATGATTTTTTTGCCATGATTTTTGTTTATTAATAATTGAGTGTTTGGATCAGCAATTTCATTTTGATCTATCAAATAACTGAAGGACATAGTAATATTTCGGTAGTGAAATGAGGTTAATTGGATTCACAGAAAATGTGCAATATGGATCAAAACAAAATTAGACAGGGGAATAACTTTGGGCACCCAAACAGAAATATAACATCAATATTTAGTTGAGCCTCCTTTATATTAAGAATTAAGTTATGAAAGGCATTGATGATAAAAATTATGTATTTAAAAAGGTTTGTTTGTAAAACCTGGTCATAACGATGACTCCATTGGAAATGCTCCTTAGAGAATAGCTTTTATTTCAGAACATAAAAATGTTGATGTCATTTAGCCTTAACTTAACATGTAAGTCAACAAGAAGTAGTCTTATTTATGCTATTTCCTTGCTCACCTGAATATTATATAGATTTTTTTCAATTTTATTAGAAGCTTCCAAGTCAATAATAAACCTCTCAGTCTGTGCAAGGATAATTTCAGAATTGTTGTAAGTTTTATAATTATTGAGGTTGTTTGGGGATTTATATTGGATTACAAAGTTATTTTAGAGTGTCTACTTGCCTCAGCAATGCTTGCGCTGACCTAACATTCTTTTCTCACTATATCTCATAAAAATGATTAATCAAAAATATTACAAATTAAATATTTCAATGTAAATAGCCTTTATTTAGGCTTTATACTATATAGTATATAACCTGTGTTTGACTGCACAGCAGAAACACACACAGACTCTGTCACTCTCTCTTGCATTTTAAATGGTTAACTTACTCTTGTCATCAAAAACATTGCTCTGAAGTTCAATTCTGAGGCTGTTCTGTAAATACTTTTTAACTAAATATAGCAAATTAAAGCTATATCAATTTCAAGCTTAAATTAAGAACTTCTGGTTTGGACCCCACCCACTTCTGGATCAAGCCACGCCCATTCTGAGTACAGATACAGAAACAGATAATTTAGTTGGTTGAACAGATACAAATAATGGTGACAGTCGCGTTGCCTGCGCAGGCCAGCGGATGCATGAGAATACATGCCTTGGTCGAGGTTTATTCAGTATGGGTCGTACCCTCAGGGGTTTTGGCCAGGGTGGAGTGTTGCAGGCCGATGGTGTGGCCTTCATCGCCTGACTTCTAGAACAGGACCATCGGTGCGATGAGGTCTGTTCATCTTGCCCCCGTGCGTCTCCCGTTCCTTGTCTGGAAATTGCACTGAAAATCTGTCAAGTAGTTCTATCGCACAGGTCTTTTAATTTATTTTGTGGTATACATTGCTTACAAGGTTTTTGAGATTTTGATACTGTATACCAAGCTCATCGCTCAAAATAATTGTTATTCATAACTGCCATTACCTGTTGTGATTAGAAGCCATGTATATACATTAACGATGGGCCAGGGCCAGTAAGAACTAATGTTGAGCCAGTAAACAAATATGTACGTTTGTTTGTGAACGTGTGTTTCACAAGATTTGTCATTGCTTGCACAAGAGCGCATATGAGGAAAAACACTCTGACAGTGTGTGAAATAATATTACAATAAGGGAAAAGTGCACAAAGTTACTAAATTACCGTTAATGGTGTTTAAATATAGGCATCATTGTGACACTTACCGCTGCGTTTTTTCAGGTTGGAGCTGGAATTCTTGTATGTTGAGATGTCAGTTTGTTTTGGTGCGTGCACACAGCATGCATCATGATTATGAACTATTCTTTTTGATGTCTTGGAGTGAAAACATAGACTGAACTTGAGGCCACGGGTAATCTGCCTCCGATAGCTCGCACACATCTTCCTCTGCTTTGGCCACCATCTTCCAACTAAACGCGCGCTAAATATAAGCGGGTGATTGATGCGTAGCCACCTCTCGCGACGCAGCCTCTCCTATGTTTCAACCAAACGCATGCTAAATATAAGCGGGTGATTGATGCGTAGCCACCTCTCGTGAAGCAACCTCTCCTATGTTTCAACCAAACGCATGCTAAATATAAGCGGGTGATTGATGCGTAGCCACCTCTCGCGAAGCAGCCTCTCCAATGTTTCACGAGACCTGCAAACAAGTCATATCAGATAACTTACTATTACCTTTTGACAGTAGCGGTGTAACGCCACAGAATGTAGCAAAGTGAAAGTACAGTTTTTTCACTAGAAATTTACTTGAGTAAGAGTAAAAGTACCCATCTGTAAATGTACTCTAAAAAGTACAAGTTACCAAAAAAATTTACTGAAGTAAATGTAACAAAGTAAATTGAATTTGTTACTACCCACCTCTGGTAGCTGGCCTATCATAGAACAATGTGGACACAAACACAGCTAGCACTACCCATAAAGGGTTTTTCTTTGGGGCACAGATGGCTCAGTGGGTAGGGAGTCAGACTTGTAGTCAGAAGGTTGCCAGTTCGATTCCTGACTGAGCCAAATGTCATTGTGTCCTTGGGCAAGACACTTTACCCTAATTGCTCCCAGGTCGTTGCTGTAAATAAGAAATTGTTCTTAGTCAACTTACCTGGTTAAATAGTGGTTAATAGAGGTACAGATATTGACACATTTCACTCTAATGATACTCGTGCTTAGAAAAAGTACATTATCCGTACCAGATACTTGTTTCAGCCGAGTTACTCATCCTTTATGTCCTCATCTGTACTCTAAACAATATACACACCATCTGCAATACACCCATTGTTCAAAAATAGCTGCGTGGGTCTGCATGGCGTAGTGGGCTAAGTCGCTGCTCTTGCACAACAGTGTACATCATGATATTCATGGGTTTGAGCCTGGCTATGGGTTCTCTGACTCCTGCACATGGCAGCGCAAATTGGCATTGCTCTGCCTAGGATTTAGGTTAGATAAATCAGATTATCTATCCTGCCACTTTTCTCACCAGCAACTCCTTGTGTCCAGATCAGGCACCTGTGGGTTCAATGGTGGAAGTATAGTTGGTGAATGTAATCATCCCATGCATAAACCAACTAAAGGGTTTCGAGTTGGATTCGCTGTGCAAAACATACCGATAGCTGTGCGACATCTTTTTGGATGGATCCTGTGTGCTCACTTTGCAGACAAGGCATGATTAGAGGAATTTGGGAGGGGAGAATAATAGTGACAAATCCAAAAAAAGAAAAAAGACTATTGCCCAGTCTGTATAAATTTGTTAGTGATATAGCTGTCGACTGACTTCGGAGGATTTCCTGACAAATTTCATTAGTCAAGGTACAGTAGCTAAATAGTTAGCTAACTAGCAAGATCCAGATACAGTCACTAAACTGGGGAGTAGCTCTGGAGGTAAGGTCTGAGCCACATTTGTCACAGGTGTTAATGGGCCACTAACTAGACTAGCTAGCATGTAGCTTTGTATTTGTGTATATTGTGTGATAATTGTGAGTTCATTATGAAATTAATCTGTGACACATTATATCATAAATCTATACATAGTAAAGGGCATATAGCTTTTGGATGATATTGTGACCTGTTGTAAATTCTACTAGTTATGGGGAATTACTAGCTAGTAGAAAATGAGCTTAGGCTACATTCAATATCCCTGGAAGCGACTCACGCAAATGTACATGAAGCCCACAAGCTGGCATTTTCAGCCTTTAGCAGAAAAGTCAGAAAAGGTTAGCTATAAGCCACTCAACCAACATTAATCACATAAAATGTAAATGCTGTGTCGCAAAAGCCATTGGGCCGTCAATGGTGTGTTTTCTCTGAAAAATAACATTTGATTTTCACATACACAAAATTATGTCTAGCCCACTGGACAGAAAAGAGGCCATGTCTCCAGTTGACGTAGCAAATCTACCAGCTTGTCTCTGATCTCCCTTGGTAAGATGATGATGGTTTAGGAACATAGACAAATCATAGAATTTCATTGATGTTCCCCTAAAGTTTTTGAATTTAATAGTCCGCTTTCGGTGGCGCTGAATTGCAGGAGCAGTAACAGACATTGTCATGGCCCTATGGTCAGACACACCTAGCTCAAGTCCAGGTCCAAGGCAGGGAAGTCTCCAGTGATAATGAGGTCAATGGTATGTCCACAGTTCTGTGTGGGGACCTTGAGATGTTGTACCAGGTTAAGAGGTCAAACTTTCTAAACTTCACAGACAAAATCCACCCATTGAAATGTTATTTCATATACACATACTGTATGCCATTGACCAGGATTATCTTCTCCTATCTTCTTTGATTTTAACTGTCTTTTCTTTTTAGAAAGCATAGCCACAATCCTACAGTAGCTACAGTAGCAACCCATGTAAGTTGTTGTATATATTAAATCACACCCAGTGTATTCTTTTAAGATACTGTATAAATTAGGTTTTTATTTTTATTTATCATGTTTGAATAAGAACATTTGTGAAGAGAGAAAATACAAATAACAAATGGATTATTATTGCTTTATGAGCAGGCTATATCAAACTTAAATGAATCCTAAACTTTTTTGAGCATTAAAAAATACATATACCTGGTAGCAATATCAATATATCTGAAATCAATATTTAATTTTCATTTTCACTGTGTCCTGGTCTTGAACTACAGAATAATAGTCCTCACATCTTACAGAATAATAATAGACCTCACACCTTACTGACCCCGGTTGATATTGAGTTGAATATATGGCTGCAGGAGAAGTGAAGTCACAACTCATCACTTTATGCTTCTTCATCTCAGCTGGAGAGACAGATCATCCTGTGGCCCTGACACAAACATGAATCTTCCTGAACCAAATGAAGCCATCTAGAGCAAACCAACCAGATTTCTATTTTCTTTTGAAAAAAGATACCAAATGGATAAAAAAAATATTTATTTTAGTTTTAATCAAGGCCCTTTTGATAAAAGAAATACAACCACTTATCTACCCCCCACTATGTTTTCCTTTCAATAATTCTAGGTCTTTTTTACAAATCCGGTTCCATCCCAACCAAAGAGACAAAAGGGTTGATTACATTTCTGGCCATATTGTCTAGTGGTACGGTATACGTTGTGACCACAATCAGTATTAAAGGGACATTTTACACTGGGGGACCATTATTTGGTTTGTATCATGTTCAAGAGATTTCTAGGTCAGTGAGATTTGTTTCACACAATTGCCCATAAGAAGCATTGCAATGGGGATTTGTGTGCAAAAACATTCATAGTTTACACAATGTGACAATATCTTTGTTTTGGGGCTGATGTTCAACTGTGCATTTTACTCAATGCATTCAAAATGGGAGCTATTGACTTGGTCTAAAGTGGATTACTAAGTCTTGAAAAAAACAATACAAAAGTCAAATAACTAGTGGTGACATTTTTATTCTTCAATTTGAGGTAACCAAATTGAGTTTAGATGCATTATTACATTAACCAGCTAGTTACACATGTCCAATATTTTTAACTAGCTATTTTTGACAGACCATGCTAACTAATGACAATATTGTTATCAGTCAAAGTGCATTTGTTAAAATTATGATTGATAATTTTTCAACTAAATAATAGTCTACTGTAGCATTATTGTGATATTTCCAAGCCCCTATAGTGTAATTGACAAAAAACTGATAGATAGTACCTGTTTAAAGATATCGGTACCTGATTTGGCTGTGACCATAGCCACAATGCAAAAAAGTGACATACAGTGATGCTCAAAAGTTTGTGAACCCTTTAGAATACCCTTTAGAATACTTCTGCATAAATATGACCTAAAACATCATTAAATTACTAGTAGATAATAAGTAGATAAAGAGAACCCAGTTAAACAAATGAGAAAAATAGTATACTTAGTCAATTATCCATTGACAAAAATGATCCATTATTACATATCTGTAATTGGCAAAGTATGCAAACCTTTCATTTCAATATCTGGTATGACACCCTTGTGCTACAATAACAGCAACTAAATGTTTCCAGTAACTATTGTTCAGTCCTGACTCCGGGACATGAACTTGTAGGATTGTTAGCCAAGTCATCTGTACAGAAAAGCTTCAATTCTGGAATGTTGGTGGGTTTCTTCACATGAACTGCTCACTTCAGATCTTTCACAACATTTCGATTGGATTAAGATCAAGACTTTGACTTGACAATTCCAAAAAATCTTACTTTATACTTCTTTAAATATTCTTTGGTATGATGACTTGTGTGCTTAGGATCCTTGTCTCATTGCATGACCCAACTTTTATTGAGATGTCTTGACATTTTCCATTAGAATTTGTTGACATGGGCTTCCAGTCTGAACATGTGAGCGGAGTGGTTGCACGTGGACGAGGCTCCTGCGTTATAGCAATTATTTCTACATTTTCACATAGCATTCTGATTTCTACTATTGCAGTTTATTTATATTTTATTTATTATTTAACTCAGCTTTTTTTTGTGATTGCGCTAAACCACACATTTTTATAATATGGTTACACTCCTTCCGTGATAAGGAAGCTGTGTTGCTTCAGAAGGGCAGAAAATAACTTGTTTACCAAGGCAGAAAGGTGTTTATACTGCCGGACTTTAGCTCAGGTGTTGCCATGAAGAGAGCTAAATTCCACCCAGTTAACTGACTGGGTCATAAAAAAGGAGTGAAGTCAACCCTGCGTATCCCAGCATGCATAGATAAGTACAAAATGGCATTATGACAGACCATTATGAGTATTTGGTCATGTCGTATGGCCTCATGAATGATCCATCAGTGTTCCAGGGTTTTGTGAATGGCATCTTTTGGGACATGTGGAGACAAGGGGTGGTCGTGTACATAGATGACATATTGATGTACACGGCTACATGTGAACAGAATGCGGCCCTGGTTCACAGGGTGCTTGGAAGACACTTGGAGCATTAGCTGTATGTCAAGGCCGAAAATTGCCTGTTTTTCCAACAAGCCGTCTCCTTCTTGGGTTTTCGCATTTCCTCGACCGGTGTGGAGATGGAGGAGTCCAGCGATTCTGAGGTTTCACCAATTCTTTCTGAAGATTTATTTGTGGTTTTGGCAAGGTTGCAGCTCTGATCACGTCCATGCTGAAGGTTGGACCAAGTATGTTGCAGTGGATCTCGGAGACAAATAGGGCTTTTACCTCATTGAAGGTCCTGTTCTCATCTGCGCCTGTTCTGGCTCATCCCCACTCTTTATTACAGTTCATGGTGGAGGTTGATGCTTCTGAAAATTAGGTAGGGATGCTATCGCAGTTGTCTGGTATTCCTGCAAAGCTCCATCCTTCTATTTGAGGAAGTTGATGCCTGCAGAACGGAACTATGACATCGGCGATCATGAGTTGCTAGTCATTGTCAAAGCTCTTAATGCATGGAAGCACTGACTTGAGGAAATACACTTTCCTCATCTGGACTGACCACCGACACCTGGAGTATATTTGGTCAGTGAGGAGACTGAATACTTGCCAGCCAAGGTAGTAATTGTTCTTGACAACGTTCACCTATACTCTGTAGCACATTTCAGGCAGTAAGAATGGAAAGCCCGATGCTCTTTCTCACCAGTTTGATGCAGAGGAGTTCCCAGTGGATGATAGTCCCATAATCCAGAAAGCTTGTATAGTGGCTCCTGTGATGTGGGATCTGGATACTGAGATTCATCTGGCTTTGTGCACAGACCCAGCTCTGGCGAAATGTCCTGCTGATTGCCAGTATGTGCCAGTATCAGTCAGGGACATGCTCATCTACTGGCCGCATAACAGCCTCTCCTCTAGTCATCCTGGTATCGGTTACATGATCTGCTGTCTGGATGACAAGTATTGGTGAGGACGTGAGGGTTTATCTCTCCTCCTATTTGAATCGCACACAAGACACCTTCCTGCAGGGAAATTAGAGCTCTCTCTTCCTCTGAGGGGAAAACTGTGATCTTGGTGGTTTTTTTAATTTAAATTTTTAATTTTAATTTAACCTTTATTTAACCAGGTAAGTTGACTAAGAACTATTTATTATTTACAGCAACGACCTGGGAGCAATTAGGGTAAAGTGTCTTGCCCTAAGGACACAACAACATTTGGCTCAGTCGGGAATCGAACTGGCAACCTTCTGACTACAAGTCTGACTCCCCATCCACTGAGCCATCTGCGCCCCAGTGGTTGTGGACAGATTCTTGAAGGCTTGCCATTTCCTACCTCTGCCCGGAGAACCCACGGCCCTGCAGACCACAGAAGCGTTGTTTACACATATTCCTTTTTATTCTGGGGATTGCGGTCTGTCTTACCTCCAGGTTCTACCTCGAAACAAATTGGCAGGTCGAATGTGTTAATCCGGAGGTTGGCAGGTTCCTAAAGTCCTACTGCTGGGACCGGCCGGGGTAGTGGGAGAGGTTCCTGCCTTGGGCAGAGTATGCACAGAACTCATGCGCCACTCCTCCGCGGGTCTCACACCATTTCAGTGCTTGTTGGGATTCCAGACAGTTCTGGCTCCCTGGCATCCAAGCCAGACCCAGGCCCCATGGTGGACGATTGTTTTCAGTGCAAGGAGGAGACCTGGAATACCGCACATATCTCCAGTGCGCCGTACTTTGCTACAAGTGTTGTGGGATATTGTAACCTCGTTACTCTGTTTAGTGTATGTTTAAATTGTTATGTAGACTGTTATTTTATATACACACTAGTCTGCGTTTTTGTAAGAAGTTTTTCCACAAATCAGCTCTTTACGCTGCAAGTTAAGATAATTGTTACATTATCAACAATGATTTCCTTCGTGTGGTAATATTGTTTCTTGTAATTATGTATGGCTTGCAAAAATGGGAACTGCTACATCTTTATAGATGAAAGAAGCAAAGTGTTTGCTCATTGTGCACATGCTACATGCTCCCTTAAAATAACATCTGAATAACGCCTCACTGACTTCAGAGTAGATTTTTCCTAGTCTGTGGCGGAATTGTTTTCTGAAACTGCAAAATAGTACCAGGGAACATTTGCGCCGGAACACACCTCCTTTTTTTGCTGTACCACCCCTGGAAGTGCAAGTTTATTCCCTAATTGAATGGTGCAAAATAGGAATGATACATGCATCAGTGTAAAGTCAATTACGCTGGGTGCGAGATAGTCTTCAACATAAAGACATCTCTTTGTTTCTACTAAATGATCCTTCTAGAACATTTTACTATTATAAAAAAACATATGCTTTATGTAATATGCAGAAAAACATTGGATTTGAGATATAATTTCTCAAATGATTCCTCTGTGAATAGAATACACCAAAAAACTCATCTTTTTAAAATTGCATATTTAGACTATCATGATTAGCATGTTGTGTTTTACTGTATTGATTATCTTTATATTATTCTTGTCTTTTGTATTTCATTGATTTTATTGTCTGTAGCGCTTTGGGTTTTAGATAGGCGCATTATAAATAAAATGTATTATTATTACCAAAATACTGAAGAATGCATATTCAAGCGTCATTTTGAAATCAAAATTATAATAGCACGAGCCAATGTTGGCAACCGCAAATATATCCCAGTAACTGGTTTGCATTTTGTATATGAAACTATTAGAATTGTGCATTACTGCTTTAACATGTAGGAGTAGTAAGTAGAGCAGCACATATTTACAAACCAAGAAGTTGAACAGATGAATAGAAGACCAGAAGCCACCACACTTCCCCCAAAACCTAATAAAGTTTAGTTGACACAGGGCAAGGGATATCATTTTCCCTCCTACATTTTCAAATGATTTTAATTTAATTAAACATAATTGAATTTATCCTTCTACTTCCCAGTCTGAGCATTTAGTGCTGATACCCTAGCTCAAAGTTGTCCACCCAATATTCAGAGTCAGTCAGGTGAATCTAATTCTCCCCCTGCCTCTACATACCCTCAGACCTCCCCTTAATGCTCTCCTCTCCAGACTGCAGAGCACTGGTGCACTCAACCAGGGGATTGGTTAGCCCACGCTTTTCTCGACTCTGCCATTTCTGCCCCGTTATTGATCAGAACCTAAATCCTGCACTGCTTGCACTGTGTGGTGTGCCCTCACTGGAAATCTCAAATGAGCCACTACACAGATACATCCATCTTCATCAAGCTGCAACAGCATATTTGGATGGTTCAGGAAAAGTAATACAGATTAAGCAGTGGATTCCATTGTGGTGGACAATGGCCCTATGTACAATTCTTTACTGGTTGGAGAATAATCACACAATTGCATAGTATAATGTAGATTGGTCATAAATTTTTCTTACACAGACCTCTCAAAGTACATTTATGTCCACAATACAGTATTTACTAAGTTCACTGAATCACCAATGTCTTGAAAATTTATAAAAAAGAATTAAAATATTACAGAAAAAACCTATAGTATATACTCATACTGTAGGTAAGAATGTAATCTATATAGGTCCTGTATTGCTCACTTGGTATTAGTGTGGCACTTGTAATGTCAGGTGGGTTCGATTCCCAGACGAGGCCACTGTTGAAGCTACATGCACTCATTACTGTAAGTTGCTCTGGATAAGAGCATCTGCTAAATGATGTAAATGTAATCTCTGCTTCAAATCTACATCGTATATTTATCCACTGTTCTAATGCTATGAACCCTGAAAGGAGAATGAACAGTAACCAGTAATGATATTATGATTAAGGCTTTAACCACAAGTGATATGACAAAGAAGACCTGTGCCGGATGTGTATTGTAATCAACTGCCCAAAATAATAAAGTGTGTCAGACATCTTAGATGGAACATATTACATTCTTGGTCAACCCTATGTTTCATAATCAATTTAAGAACTACTAGGCCAGCGGTTGTCATTACAGCTGTGCAGAGTTATGTCATAGCTAGGTTATAAATAATTAGAGCAGGATTGTGTAAGATGATATTAGACCCTGGGCCATAGTCCAGAGGTCCTGTTGCAGTGTAATAGTCAGGCATTAGCCAAATCATCTACTGTACTTTGCCATGTTGCTCTCCAGTGGCTCCTTGTGTGGAAATCGGTTGCCTGTAAAACAATTTGTGATGTAAAGTTGGTGAACGTATTCATCTCATGCATGATCTGACTAATGGCTTCTGTGTTGGTTGAGCAGTAAGAAAAGACCCATGTGTGCGCCCCTCAACTTCCCTCATCTATCCAAGTAGTTGTGGAGTTGCCGACTAGGTAGGGTCAGTGGGAATTGGGAGGGGAGAAAAATGGAAAAAAATATTTGTACTGTAGTTGAAAATGTACAGGTTAATTCTGAATGGATTCTGTAATTACAACCACAGATCTGTTGATGTGCATTAGTAGTCATCTCGACAATATCTCAAGAAACACTGTTTTTTCAGAATATGTCCATTAATTTTTTTAATTAAGAACTCAATTAGCCAAACCCTAGATGACAGCTAGTTTTACGGAGGCCAAGAACAATGAAAAACACTAAAATCCATTTACTTTGAACAGGTCAATGTTGTAAAAGAAGATAAGTATTAATGTTGTCAATCTCTCCTCCACTTTGAGACAATAGCAATGTATGTGGTTGCGGTTGAAATCAGCTGTCGGTTTACAGTACATCTAAGGACCATCTGCTCGTTTCTGATCCAACTGTAGCTGACCATTTCAATGGGTAATAATGAGTTCAACTGGTTTTGGAGAATAAATATATTCCACATTTTTTATATATCATAATTTGCAGTAGATATGTTCCACATTAAGTATGAGATTTTTTTCATTAATGCAATGTAGTATAAAGTATTACAGAAGCAGCACACAGGACTAAATAACGCCCAAAGGAAATTCAACCAATAATACAATAAATACCCCAACTAACAGGGGGACACACCACAGGCAATTAGGAAGGGGATTAGGGACAGTGGTGCAAGAAAGCCAGTGACATAGAGCGAAGGAGCCCAGGCACCTCAGGAAAGGGAGTCCCAGGGCAGTAAATGTTACATATATGGCTAATGAAGTAAAGCCATAACACATTTGCTTTTTTAAGAGAATGCAAGTTACCCATGCCGTGTCTGGAATACCTTTGGAAACCTTTTGTCAGTCAACAGCATTTCCTATTCAAAGCAGAAGCCACACATTAAACCCTTCCAGAAGAGTTGCCAAATTCTCTGGGCTCGGTCTCATCTGAGATGGACAGTAGCACAGTGGAATCGTGTTTTGTGGTCCGATGAGTCAACATATCAAATAGTTTTTGGACAAAACAGCTGTGTTCTCAGGGCCAAAGAACAAATGGACCATACAAGCTGTCATCAGTGTCAGTGCACAACCCTCCTTTGCTGGAACAGACAGGAATGGCAAAAAGTGACCCTCAATGAATTGCAGTTTTTTCTCACCACGGCTGATGGTCAGACTTGCGTTAATCATGAGGAGGTGGAGGGTCCATTATGGTCTGGGGTGGTGTAACACTGTATCATCGGACTGAGCTTGTTGTCATTTCAGGCATCTCAATGCTGTGCGTTACAAGGAAGATATCCTCCTCCCTCATGTGGTAGCTCATCTTAACATGACCCTGCAAGACATAAATGTCATTGAAGAGCTGGATCTCAATCCCATTGAGCACATCTGGGACCTTTTTGATCAGAGGGTGAGGGCTAGGGCCATTCACCCCAGAAATGTCAGGCAACTTGCAGGTGACTTGGTGGAAAAGTGGGGTAACATCACAGCAAGAATTGGCAAATCTGGTGCAGTCCATGAGCAGGATACAATCCTTTCAATGTACTGTAACCACTATATACACTATATTTGTTATTTTAATAAACATTCTATGGTTTATTGTTTTTATTACCATTGTATAACATTTTTACTGTGCAACTACAGCTGCGTGTGCCTTGCTGACATCTACTGGGATATTGAACCACCACACAAATCTCAACTTGAAGAATACGGCGCTGTCCACTTCAAGACCACTGTATAAAGTTGACAAATCCACAGTGTCTGCCTAAACATGCTTTGACCATAATCACAAAGCTCCTCACAAAGTGGTTTTCCTCAAACTTCAAAGTGGTGACTCACTCTTGCTTCATACTCAAAAAAACATTGCATTCACAGATAATGTGCTGTCCTATGGAGGACCAAGTCTGCCAAAATAAGAAATAAATATGTAAAAAAATATATAAGCATAATTACACCATAAATACAGTAAATAAATAAATGTAGGTAGTAATTCAATTATACAATGAGACATAAAAAAAACGCTGCACAACGTCAAGAGGTGACCGGAGGAAGATTGTCGAGAAGGACCGATTCCAGACCTTGGATGACCTGCGGAAGCAGTGGACTGAGTCTGGAGTACAAACATCCAGAGCCACCGTGCACAGGCGTGTGCAGGAAATGGGCTACAAGTGCCGCATTCCCCAGGTCAAGCCACTTTTGAACCAGAAACAGCGGCAGAAGCGCCTGACCTGGTCTACAGAGAAGCAGCACAACAAAACAACAACAAATTTTGCATGTCATTCGGAAGTCAAGGTGCCAGAGTCTGGAGGAAGACTGGGGAGAAGGAAATGCCAAAATGCCAGTGTCAAGTACCCACAGTCAGTGATGGTCTGGGGTGCCATGTCAGCTGCTGGTGTTGGTCCACTGTGTTTTATCAAGGGCAGACTCAATGCAGCTAGCTATCAGGAGATTTTGGAGCATTTCATGCTTCCATCTGCTGAAAAGCTTCATGGAGATGAAGATTTCATTTTTCAGCACGACCTGGCACCTGCTCACAGTGCCAAAACCACTGGTAAATTGTTTCCTGACCATGGTATTACTGTGCTCAATTGGCCTGCCAACTCTCCTGACCTGAACCCCATAGAGAATCTGTGGGATATTATGTAGAGGACGTTGAGAGACACAAGACCCAAAACTCTGGATGAGCTTAAGGCTGATATCGAAGCATCCTGGGCCTCCATCACACCTCAGCAGTGCCACAGGCTGATTGCCTCCATGCCACGCCGCATTGAAGCAGTCATTTCTGCAAAAGGATTCCCGACCAATTATTGAGTGCATAACTGAACATGATTATTTGAAGGTTGACTTTTTTTTTACAAACACTTCTTTTATTGGTCAGATGAAATATGCTAATTCTTTGAGATAGGAATTTTGGGTTTTCATGAGCTTTATGCCAAAATCATCAGTATTAAAACAATAAATGACCTGAAATATTTCAGTTTGTGTGGAATGAATATAAAATATATGAAAGTTTAATTTTTATCATTACATTATGGAAAATCATGAACTTTATCACAATATGCTAATTTCTTGAGCAGGACCTGTATTTATGTGTATATTATAATATTCTTCTTCAAACCCTTATCTACAATTCCATTTGAACGACTGCTTCGAAATTTGCTTTGGTAAGAAAAAATCACGTAACATATGACCGTTCGAAGCAGTAACTGCTTCATTAACCACAAGGTGAGCATTTATTTATTTATTTATATATTTATTTCTTATTTTGGCAGACTTTGTCCTCCATACTGTCCTGTCCTACTGCAATGTTTATGCGTTAAAACTGGTCATCATTGAACATGCAAATTAGATTGTCAGTAGGTGTACCCGGTTAAATAACAGTAAAAATAATAAATAGTGGATCCTGACTGTAAGAAATCTTAGTTTATCTTGCATAGACAAGTCAGGGTTCAGACCCTGCCCCCCCATTTCTAAAACTATTGATTTCTTTTGATATCTGATGCCTCAGTATGATGAGTGAATAGCAAAGAGGATATTGACAAATGCCCAATCGCTGGCTAATCTGTCTCTTGGTCAGGGGATGTGTCAAGGGTCCTAAACTCCAGCATCCATCAGAATGAAGTCGACCAGCAGTTCATTAACACACATTAAAGCAGACAACAAATCTTCTCTGTGGTGTTGTACCATGACCATATTGAATTTGACGGGAGTATATTGAAAGAAGTGTCTGGTTCTTTTCATTAATAATTACAACTCAACTGCAACGGCGGCACAAACTGTCTCTACAAAAACAACTGTTAATAGCCTCATCAAATAAGTGGAGGGTGAATTCATGTGATGTTTTATACTGTAATCTTCCACCAAAGAGAGAAAATTAGATTTTGTAGTAATCATTAAAGGAACCCATGATAAGCAATGCTTTGATACCACTGAAATGTCATTGATAGTTTGTAAATACTTGATTGTAAATAATTAGCTAGGGAAAACCTATGTGATCACTGTAATTGCGAGTATTGTTCAACAGTTTACCATGAAAATATGTATTACATACTGATGTTTTCTGACGTGAATAAACATTGTCCTTTAAAACACACCTTCTCTGCTTGTGCTTTACTTGTGCTTATATACAGGTCCTTCTCAAGAAATTAGCATATTGTGATGAAGTTCATTATTTTCCATAATGTAAGGATAAAAATTATATATTTTAGATTCATTGCACACCAACTGAAATATTTCAGGTCATTTATTGTTTTAATACTGATGATTTTGGCATACAGCTCATGAAAACCCAAAATTCCTATCTCAAAGAATTAGCATATCATGAAAAGGGTCTCTAAACGACCTATTAACCTAATCATCTGAATCAACTAATTAACTCTAAACACCTGCAAAAGATTCCTGAGGCTTTTAAAAACTCCCAGCCTGTTTCATTACTCAAAACCCGCAAATCAGGGGTAAGACTGCCGACCTGACTGCTGTCCAGAAGGCAAACATTGACACGCAAGAGGGTAAGACACAGAAAGAAATTTCTGAACAAATAGGCTGTTCCCAGAGTGCTGTATCAAGGCACCTCAGTGGGAAGTCTATGGAAAGGAAAAAGTGTGGCAAAAAACCCTGCACAACGACAAGAGGTGACCGGATCTTTCATGCTTCCATCTGCTGAAAAGCTTCATGGAGATGAAGATTTCATTTTTCAGCACGACCTGGCACCTGCTCACAGTGCCAAAACCACTGGTAAATTGTTTACTGACCATGGTATTACTGTGCTCAATTGGCCTGCCAACTCTCCTGACCTGAACCCTATAGAGAATCTGCGGGATATTGTGAAGAGGAAGTTGAGAGACGCAAGACCCAACACTCTGGATGAGCTTAAGGCTGCTACCGAAACATCCTGGGCCTCCATCACACCTCAGCAGTGCCACAGGCTGATTGCCTCCATGCCACGCCGCATTGAAACAGTCCTTTCTGCAAAAGGATTCCCGACCAAGTAGTGCATAACTGAACATAATTATTTGAAGGTTGACTTTTTTTTGTATTACAAACACTTCTTTTATTGGTCAGATGAAATATACTAATTCTTTGAGATAGGAATTTTGGGTTTTCATGAGCTGTATGCCAAAATCATCAGTATTAAAACAATAAATGACCTGAAATATTTCAGTTGATGTGCAATGAATCTAAAATATATGAAAGTTTAATTTTTATCATGACATTATGGAAAATAATGAACTTTATCACAATTTGATAATTTCTTGAGAAGGACCTGTAGGTGTTCAGTATGTGGGCAATGCAATGACCCATTTTCTTGAAGATGCGTGCCGCCATGTTCACATGATCATTTGGGTTCTGAATAGCACATAACCAATGTTCACGTCAGTCAATATCACTTAGTGGAAAAATATGATATGAGATGCCTTTCGCTTTTGTATCCTTCACAAAACCACAACCTGAAACTCAACAGACATTAGGCATAGTAGCTTTTTAGGAATATATCTCTTACAGATAATACTCAGTTCTGTAATCTAGTTACTGAGAGAAAGAAAAAATGGCACAAGTTTTTATTTTTACCGGAGATAAAACCACGCCCATCTTCTGTAGACATGCCCTTGTACATCTGTAAAAAAAAAATAAAGCACTATGGACCTTGTAGGTCCGTGACAATTCAATGAATGAATGTTCTTGATTGACTACAGACAGTTTTCTCTGTGATTTGGTGGTCGATTTGAAAAATTCCCCAAAAAATTTAATCATAATAGATTTGAACCTTTTGTTGGTAAGTAGTGGAGAGACCCTGTGGAATTATCCTTTAAGAAATCCTAGGCCCAGGAGCTTTGAAAAGTAGGGCTAGTCCTACAGATGTCAGTAGTCTAAAGTGCTCACACTTGTACTGCGTCACCAATCAGTAAATTTAGTTAACATTAAATGGTCTATTACCAACACATAGTTGCACTAGACCGTTTAAAATGCTCTACTCTGACAACACAGTGAGTTGTAGTCTACCGTACGATACTTGTTTACAACTTCTAGATATTACTTTATTCAAACAGACATCACGTTTTGAAGAGAAGCTTACCAAAAATATGTTTGAAAGATTAAACCCATGTACTAATTCAATAAATGAATGTGTGTACATATCTTGATATCAAGAATTGCCTTTTTTTTCCATTTTTGGTGAAATTAAAAGTCTATCATTTTCCCAAAACAAATCTCTCTGTTACTGATGTACAAGCAGTTGTGGAGAAGAAACTTTTGCAACAAATTGAGTTTGCGTAAGGTGCAGTAGCACAGGACAAATACGACAACCTTTCGGTAAGTACTGTAGATTAGGTACAGTAGTTTCACATTGGCACATGCATTAGTCTTAGCAGACCATTTTGGCAGTACCTTTTTTTGCTAATTAAGCTAATATTAACTTTTCATGCAACTAGCTAGCTTAAATTTATGCTGATGTACTGCTTACATTTTACATGTAAATATTTTGCTTGATCTGTAGTTATCCTATTGTTTACTGATAGAGGTGCCCATCAGCTCTCTGCTATCTAGGTACATGTGACAAATATATTAACTTGAACTTGAATACATTTAATAATAATAAAAATAATAATAAGCTTTATTTTAGATAGCACAATTAAATGTAAAATCTCAAAGCACTTTACATAAAAATATTAAAATTAAAAGATACACCGGACAGCCCAGACAGAAAAAACGAAATAAGCAATAAACATAAAAGCCAATATAATAACAAACAGAGTAATCACATGAATCACATAGTGATTTTTTCACAAAGTAAGTTTTAAGGGATGATTTGAAAACACTAAGGGAGTCTGCATTCCTAAACTCAGAGGGCAGGGAAATCCACAATTTAGGAGCAAGAGAAGAAAAAAACTGATCACCCATAGTTTTTAGTCATGTTGTTTTGACAGTCTTAAAGACCAGCTTCAGAAGAGCGTAGAGCATGTGTAGGAGTGTAGGGGGTTAAAAGCTCACACAAATATTGAGAGGCCAAATTATTCATGGCCTTATAAGTGAGCATGAGAATTTTAAAATCAATACGAAAACTAACAGGAAGCCAGTGCAATTTTTCAGGATAGGTGTAATGTGGTCCCTTGCAATGGTTCTAATCAGAATTCTAGCAGCTGAATTTTGTACCAACTGTAATTTACCTAAGGTAGCTTTAGAACCTCCAGTCAGCAAAGCATTACAGTAATCAATATGTGAAAAAACTAAAGTGTTGATTAACTTTTCAGTCACAGAGAAAGTCAACAAAGAACGTAATTTGGCAATGTTTCTGAGATGAAAAAATGATGCGTTGACTGTGTTACGAACATGATGGTCAAATTTCACCCCCAGGTTTTTTAGTATGGTTTGGAATTGCAAAGCAGAGCCATCCACACTCAAGATTATGGATTCTGCTTTACACAACTGATGAGGTGAACCAATAAGCATCACTTTAGTCTTGTCACTGTTTAGACAGAGAAGATTTTTTTAGACATCCATTCTTAATCTCAGTAAAACATTGAGAAAGAAAAGACACAGGCATATTGACATCAGGTTTTGAATGTATATAGATCTGAGTGTCATCGGTATAAAATTGAAAGTTAAGACCAAGTGATCTTAAAAGTTGGCCAAACGGAAAGGTGTAAATACTAAAAAAGTAAAGGGCCCAAAATTGATCCCTGAGGAACACCAGAGTCCACCACAACGACCTCAGACTTGCAGTCACCCATCACAACAAACTGCTTGCGATCAGAGACGACTTAAATAACTTTAATGCAGAATCAGAAACTCCAAAGATAGTCTCTAAGCGGGTGATTAAAATAGAATGATCTATAGTGTCAAAAGCAGCACTAAGTTCAAGAAGAATCAGTATAGATAGACGGCCAGAATCAGAAGCCATTAACAAATCAATAGTGACTTCGACTAGTGCTGTTTCAGTACTGTGGAGTTTACGAAATCCAGGCTGAAGTGGCTCAAACAGATCATTAGAGGAAAGATGAGAAAGCAGTTGAGAAGCCACTGTTTGTTCTAAAATTTTGGCGAGGAATGGAAGATTAGAAATGGGATGAAGATTTTTCTGATTATCATAGTCCATGTTGTTGGTTTTTGGCACTGGGGTGACAGCAGTTATAAGTGCTGCTGGCACAACACCAATGCACATACAGTTATTGATAATTCTCAAAACAACAGGAGAGAGGGAATCAAAACATGATTTAAAAAGACAAGATGATATCGGATCAACTATAGAAGTTGAGCCTTTCAGTTTTGAAACCCTATTACATAGAGACTGGGAGTCATGAACTGCAAAGTTAGAGAGAGAGAGATACCAGAAAATGCTGAAATATTCAAGGCAGATGCAGCTGGAGTTAATGTAAAAAGAGTTTAATGTATGGATTATGATTACTTTCTTTTGTTGGTGTGCAACAGGAACTCGTCAAGAAGACATAATGTTGGAAGAGTGCCTCTAAAGATTTACAGTGAACCAGCCTCACTTAAGACAGATTTGTGTCTTGGATGAGAATTTCAGGTACGACACAATTTCAATCAGAACCACGTTTTACAAATTTTTTGGAATTCAATTGAGCCTTTTGGAAGGACATGTCATTATCAATTGAATGCATTTGAAATCCAAGTGTCTTATCATTGATTAATTTCAAAGGTGGTAAAAGTACTGAGTTCACAAGTTTTGGGAAGTCCCTACTGAAGACCAAAATTATCAGGTAAAGGGTGTTAATATCTTAACATTGACCTATTAAACAAATAGAAAGAATAAAGAGAACATAGATCATGGTCACCGGTAAGATAGGTTGAAGTATTGTTTTAGTCTAAGAAATACTCCAGCTAATTTCTCTGGTGTCCTGTTTAATTTTAGGAGTAACTGAGCCCTTGGACCACACCTCAGATCAACCTGGTCATCAAGTCCTGGGGGATCCTGTCCAAAGTCAACATCACTGTCCACAGTCCTCCTGGTCATTCCTATCCTTGTCCACCTGGTGGTACATCTGATCTGGATTCTGCCTAAAAGCTCTGAACACAGCCCACCTCTATCTATTGACCCACTGGCCATCTGAACATTGATGTAGACACATCAGGTCACATCCTCTTAAATTCTTACTATGCTGTCAGAAGATGACCAGCCTTTGTTTTACCTATGTTTGGATTGCCAATCTTGATAAAAAAATAATCCGACTGGTCACACAAGAAGCAGATACCCATCACATGTGATGAAAGCAGCCATGTTGTCCTGTGATCCAGAATGAATGTGTATTGAATAAACATTTTCACACAATTAGTTTGTGATGTGCAAACAAATTTATAAATGACAAATGATATGCAGGATTTTGTGTGCCATTAATAACCTACAGGCAAACTATCACGCAAAAATAGACTATTTAGATCACACCTCATGTTCTCTAAACATAGTGAGATTAGAAAGCCTTTTGTAGTCTGAACTCTTATTCTATATTAGGTATGAAGATTTCCATCTGAACACATTTTTAGTCTTAGAATTCAGTTGAGCCCTTTCACACTTATTTGAATGAAGTTGAAACCCTAGTGTCAACCTGGAATCTGGAGCATACCTCATCTTCTCTCAACATAGTAAGATTAGAAAGCCTTTAGTGGTGTCTGCACTCATTGTATACTAATAGTTAATATCCAGGGCCCGTATTTATCAAGCTTCTTAGAATTACTCTTAAGAACACTGCTAAGACTTGACATAAGAGTAAGAAAATTCTTGGGTCAAAGCTGCGCTTAAAAGTTAGTTATCAAACATCTCAGTCCTACTTTTAGTGAAGTGTAGGACTAAATCTTAAGTGTCGCTCTTAGAGCTGATTCACGACACTTTGCTGTGCCTCAAACGGGATGTTGGATGACGACATAGGCAAGATCCAATCACTAAATAGATGTACTTGTTTAAGAATATTCTCAGATAAATTTACATTCAATGGTGAAATTCATAAGACAAGTTGACATTCAACAAACATTTGACAATAAATAATTTTCAAGAGAATCCATTATATTATACACATTCTAAATTAAAGATCAAAAAAGGTTTCCAACACGTTTTCCATTATTTCTCAATTAAATATTTCAAACGAGTGTGCTGTTAACTGACCTGCCTATATATAGCCTAGAGTTAATGATGTAATCATAGCCACCATGGATTCCAAAAGATAACCGAACTGGAGAGAATAAAAAACACTGCTTGCTGTAGTTTAATTTCTGAGTGGAGAATATGGAATATGCGCTTCCATTGGCCAATCCCTCTCCACCACACTTTGTGTGATACGATGTGCCCTGTGAAGGGATATAATAAATATCGCCTATATTAGGATCTAGTGTTCTATTAATAAACTATCTCTTACAAAAACGCTACCTGTTGTAGTTCATTTGGGCTTCTGTCAGTGGCATATGAAAAGGGGTGAGCAGCCACGAGCGGGTATCCTCTGGCGGCAGAAAGTGCCTTTCAAACAGCTGCTTCGGGCAACTTTCATTCAATATCGCGCGTCATGGGTAGACCCAGGCCATTTGGGTTCCACATCCAAAATGTTGTAGTCTGCATCAAACTCAACTTGTGCGTTAATGCTGTGGTACATCTTCTTATTCATATAAACATTCTCGTTGATGCTGGGAGCAATGATCTTTATATAAGTGCCATCCATTGCACCTACTACTCTTGGGAAGCCGGCTATTTGCATGAATTGTGTTTGCTTCTGTTGGATTATGCGGGGTGTTGTTGGGAAATCAGTGAAACGCGTGACAATTTGTTGAGCTGTAAGTGCAATATTTGTTTCCATTAAAATTCGGCTAATTGATGGTTGTGATGGGCCAAATCATCAGCATTGCGTTGCAAAGTAAGCATAATCACCACCAAGGCCGTAACCAGGATTTAACAAATACCGAGGTCAAAAATACCCCCCCCCCCCCAA
>JACXGM010002543.1:0-46449 GCA_016801145.1 Umbra pygmaea
TCCGGTTTGATTAACGCATTGGTTTTAGCGCACGAGTAGGAAAAATCCAATGCATGCAACAACCCGAATGCACCGCAGCCGCAATCCAACGCATTCCGCTATGCGTCTTTGCATCACTGGCGGACTCCTTCATTTGAAATGACTGGACTTCCGTTGTTACGCATATGCAATGACGGATTCTGTGTGATTTGGGCTTTAGATTAGGTGCACATTTTAAAAACTTGGCTTATATGGAAAAACCTTTTAAACTTGTGATCTGAATCAAAGATGTGTTTTTGGACAGACCTTTCAAGCTCTAACACCAGTGGGGAGTATTTTCCGAAGCAAATGGGAACATTTGTTTTCTTACCAGTGCTCTTTTTTGTAGCCCGAAGGCACTCGTCTTGCGAGATGTTGTCAAAACGTTCCATTGCATTATTTACCCACAGGTTTGTGACCTCTGCTAAGGAATCTTTTAGATAAATCCTTAGCCTGTGTAGAATATGAGTCATCGCCACTGCATGTCCTGCAAATCCGATGGGACTGGCTGATGGGAAGGCTATTAATTAATGAATGCAGATGAAAACTGTCTCCTCTTAATGACAACTTAAACGTGTATGATTCCTATAAGGCGAATCATTTCAAGCTCTTCCCCATCGCAACGGCTTTGGAGGCCTTCTTTGGGCATGTCCCAAAAAAGACGCTCCACGTTCTGATTGGCCAAAAGCCTGGACAAATTTCCAATCTGACCCTCACACCATCATGGCAACCTAATCATCCCTATCTCTCAATTGGCTCGTTCATTCCCCTCCTCTCCCTTCTCCCCAGGGCATTGCTGCAAATGAGAAAGTGTTCTCAAGTTAACTTGCCTGGTAAAATAAAAGTGAACTAACTAAACTAACATATTCACTCCAGTACTCGTGCCACTCCAACATTATTATCCTAATTTCCATCAAAAACATATTCAATGCATCGTCCATCATGCTGTAATGTTGAGGACAATAAAATGCTGGATAAAGCTCATTGGTCAAAAAACAAGTTGTGTCAGATAACAGTTGGTTGTTTCAGTTTAATCGGCAACCCAGGTAGGGGGACCAGGTTCACAAAAGGTTGGTATTGTTAGATGATTGCCCTAATTGCCCTGAACAATAAACATCCCTTGCTCTTTATAATAATTGGGGGACAACATTCTTGAGCATCTTAAGACATCTGAGCACATTCGAGCATCATACAGAATGAAAACCCCTACTCTATGTAGTGTCCCTTGCCTGTCTGCTTGCCCGTATCCTCTCGTCAGTGGGCTCTCTGGCCATTCAGCCATCTTTGAGCAAATCCCTTTTCTAAGTATTACTCATATCTTTTCATGTCGTGTTTACATTTCGATAGTTTTCAGCAAACATTTTCAAGTTTGCTTGCGACGAGACAAAATCATTTGTCTTAAGACGGCAATCGTGCGTTTCTGGGTGTGTCCTTCAAGACGTCTTGAGCTGGATGCGCTCAAAAACCAGACCAGTCCATTGACTTACAGTGAAAGATTTCCCCTCAATACACAATTCTCCTGTGCTGTTTGCAAAGCCCCAGGTGGGACCTTTTGAAATCTTCTTGTGCGCTACCTCTGGAGGTTGTGTGGAATTCGAGAGAGACCTACAAGTTTACATACTACAATTGTGTCTCATCTTGAGCTGAGCTCGAGCGAACAAGAAATTGTTGCTGAATCTATCGGAATGTAAACGCAACCTCGTTGTAAGCAGCGAAGTAAATTGCCTGGTTACCTCGTCACTATACCATTATATAGATTAGTTTGAGAATACCTATTGCTACTGCTAGAACATTCTCAACTGTTTTATAAGATTTTTGTATAGAATAAATTGTAGCAGTATACATCTAGCTAGCTAGACCAACAGTTACAACATATTTCCAAAAAAATGATAAAACACCATCACGCTTGCTAGCTACAGTAGTTAAACAATCTGTAACATCCCTAGCTGGCTAGCTACTTCCAGGAGATCCTCACTTGCTGCTGGGACTGTCACAGCTTGAGTGCATCCTGAGCTTGGGAAATTAATTCAAGCTACTTCTCCTGTACTTTTTAATCTTTGGGAAAATTAAATGGCTGCTGTAAATCCCATTTACATCTATAGGCACAGTAACTACTCATTATGTTGTTTAGCTTTCCTCTAGCTGATCAGTTGCTTGCTGACTCTGGGAATAGCAGCTAATTTGGCGGGGCTGTACTTATTCACATTAGAGTGGGGAATGAAAACATACAAAGAATTTTATTGACATCAGGTCTCCCGAGCAAAATGAAAAACATGTGATGCAGATTAATAAGAGATCTCTTGACCGGGTTTACCAGAGTGCTCTGCGTTTTATAACTTCAGACAGTTTTATCACTCATCATTGTTTTCTTTACCAAAAAGTCAGATGGACCTTGTTAAAAACACAAACTATTGCACCTCTCCCAGTTTGTTTACAAAACCCTTCTCCATAGGCTCCCTAAATACCTGTCTTCTCTTCTGGAGTTTATATACTCCCATTATAACAGAAGATCGCAGGGCTGGTTGACATTAGAGACTCCCTTTGTTAAGACTAAGTTTGGTACTGTAGATCTGCATTTAAGTGCCTTGCTCCTTATATTTGAAACGATATTCAGGCAGTTCTTCATTTGGATGTATTTGTTCCACTAAGTCAATTCACTGTTATATCTAAGGACTTTTACAATGAGATATGTGTTTGTTTTAATTGAGAATGTATTGTAGGTATGTTTGTCGCTAAATATTTATGTCTATATACTTGTATTTGTGCCATTTTTAATGGTTGTGTTCCCAGGGCACACTTGTAAATGAGACCCTGGTCTCAATATGGTTTTCACTAGGTAAATAAATTAAAATATATAAAAATGTAAATAAGGTAGATACGGCAGCCACAGATACAGCAATGGTATTGACTTTTTTACTCTGGTAACACTAATTACACCTCCCAAAGTTCAAATATTGATTAAATTCAGTAAAAGTCCACTTTAAGGTTTGTGAATGTCAGTTAAACTGACCATAGCCCCTATACATGTATCTGCTCGTCGTATAATACATTTTTTGTCATTTAGCAAATGCTCTTACCAGACCAAATTTCAGTAAGTACAGGGGCATTCCCCGGGAGGAACTGAGGTAAAGTGCCTTGCTAAAGGACACAACAACATTTGGCACAGACAAGAATTGAATTGCCAACCTTCCAACTACAAGTCTCCCTAACCTCTGAGCCATCTGATACCCTCAACATGTTTTGCCAACGTGAACAAATGTCAATATTTTAACTGGAGCTGCTGAGACCTGCCTCAGTATTGAACATCGGTGTAGTGGCATCTGAATACTAGTGGAGGCCTTGTGTGTGTTCATGTGCACGTCTGTGTAAGAGGGTAACAAGGAGACATATACACAGATATATAACAACAGAGCGAGAGAATGAGAGAGAGGTGAAGAGAGAAAAATAGAGAAAGATACAGTAGAGATAGCCAGGGTAAAATGAGAGAAGGAAATAGGCCGGAAGATGAAGACTGATAGTAGCTCAGAAGCAGATGCTAGACTGTAAGACAGAAAGCACCTGCAGCAAGCAAGAAATGAACACTGGAAAAAAAACATTAGGGGACACTTAAAATGTAAAAGAGCTAGTAGAACTAACATGTTCTAGAACAGTGGAAAAGCCCACCAAATAATACCTTGTATTCAATCATTTAGAAGAACCTCTGGGAACCCCCTGGTGTGTGATTGAACAGAACACTGTGTTATCTGAATGAATCATGGTCTGAAAAGGCGTAAATGATTTCAGATAACTGTGGAATCTAACACAGTCCTTTATAAAACACTTAATTAATTGTGGAGGCAGTAACAAACTGTTCAATCCGCCATGTGCAGAGTCTGTATTATAACCAGACGACTCTGACAGCAGAGGCTCAAATACATTGAATACTTATATGCACTGTTGTTTTGTTTTCATCAGTGACTATTTGGTCAAATCATGGTCAGACAAAGGCAGAGATTAAATATGGAGGTTGGAACACATCCAAAATGAAATTAAGTAAGAGGTTTAGTTTTGGTTTAGAATTTCCTGTTTGTCCTGTGAATGTCAGGAAAGTTATAGCCTAACATATAACCTAACATATACGTAGCCTAGCATATAGCCTAGCATGTAGCATAAAAACACAGGCGTAAAGTGATGCCAATTACCAAATTACTCAGGATTTACTTCCGTGTTCAAGAGATTGAAAATTGTGGAACATAAAAGTAAGTAATACAATAGTTATATGCTGTTTGTAGATAAATTAATTAAATGTAGACATAGTTTGAAAGTCAAGTCAGGCTAAAATTCCTAAAACAACATGTCACAGAGTTGATAAAACTATAAATCATTTAAGCATTACATATTTAAGATATAAATATATTACTTTTTCATCCAAACATCTTAGGAACACCCACAAGCGTGAGTCCCAACTGGTCCCCTATTCCCTGTAGTACACTCTATTTACCCACGCTCAGAGAGGTCAGCAACAACGGAAAGCATCTGTGTTTCAGAGGAAACGGAGGGTCAACACATGCTCAGGCATCTAAATTATATTTTGTTTGCTTAACGTTGAATTTACAGCTGAGCGTCAGATTCCTAATTTAATATCACCAGAACCCAACACGCAGTTCAACGAGCAGCTGTCATATTGGAATGGGTTATACCAAGATATCATAGGGGACGAAAGAAATAAAGACAAATAAACAAAGATGAAAGGCAGTCAGAGAAAGAGAAAAATAGCAAAGGAGAGAGAAACAGATGCCGAGAGAGGTTGAGAATAACAGAGGAAGGAGGAGAGAGAGAGAAGGAGAGAAGACAAAAATAATAAAAAGAAAGGAGATGAGGGTGAAGAATGAAAACACCCACAAAGCAAAATCATCTTACCAATAGGAATCACTTTTAGATAGACTGGAGCAGACAGTATTGAACACATTGCACACAAACACACACAAACTCACACACACACACAACGCAGTAGGAATAATACTGGATGCCTCCCACTTCCAAAAGGCGCTATGTATGGAACAGAGGGATCTCTCTGAAGGTACCTATAAAAGCTCTTTGGCAGCTGCTGATGTCTGAGAAATCCTCCTTGCCTCAAGGAATAACTGAAAATACATAACTCAGGCAGGAACCGCCTGGCATTAATGAGAGTTACAGTTTTAATCAAGCCACATCTAAAAAAAGAGGTCCTTTATTGTCATTAAAACCTTAGGAGCCAAAAGAATTGACACAGGCCTGCTGGTTACTAATAATTTCTGGACTTATTCCAAAAGTATGAAAACCATGTTTGTGCTGCTAATAACTACGGTACAAACGGGTGGGACTACTAGTTACCTTAACAATCGATTTAATGTCTTACACTGTTTACCTGAATGATATTTGTGCACTTATACTGTGCACTTATTTGCACAAGCATTTGGAAATTTAGTCTGACTTCCAATACCTTTAAACTCCGCTTGTGGATTTTAAGGTTAGTACTAAATGCAAACAAATCTAGTATATGCCTTTCTCTAGGTTTAGATTTTGATCTACCCTAGACAGTTCTGTCATAGATTGTGTCCCAACCTACAAATTCCTTGGAATTTGGATAGATGAGAATTTCGTCATCAAACCACATACTACGTAAGAACAAGGCAAAGCCTATAAGCTTTCTTAGCTTCTTTGGGTGACCCATTCACTACACCCAATGTCTGTACCCTCAACTGTATTTAGTAATGCTTGAAATGGTATTGTGAATAAACTAAACTAAACTAAATCCTTTGTCTTTTCTACAATATTTTTGGATGGTGCGCTTCAAGAAGGACTAGACATCAATTCAGGTTTGTATATAAAGATGTCTTGCAGAACCATTCCATCGCACGTTAAAAATATATCTGAAAAATAGCAATTATCAGCCACAGCCACTATCAAGATTGGCAAGCAGTAAATATACTGATTTACTCTTGAGTCAGGAGAACTGCATTCACTTCATGGCCCTTTCTGCTTTGCAGACTTACTGAAAAATAAGCCTTGCTGGCTATATAGCAGGACCGATTTACAGTGAAAACATTTCATGTGTGTGCTTCATAGCCAAGTGTTTCTGTAGGTGATCTTTATTATATTATTATTATCCCTGGTCTCAGCTTAATTTCTCTTTATAAATAAAGGTTAAGTGAAAATAAAAAAGAACAAGGAACACAAAACCCAAATACAATCAATCTTGTTGGCACACACCTGGGCATTACACATTGACTTGCATCTGACTCTCAACCCAGATTGGCTCTTTAACAAGGTTTTCTTTTGGTCCACAAACACACTCACATGGTAGAGCAACTCTTTGGTAGGTGGTGCCCAGCCGCAAGATAGTGTTCTGTAATCTATATACGCTCATCAAACAAACACACAAACTAATTCCATTCATTTCGTACCAGTTCTATTCTGTATTATGGCTTCATTGTTTATTATTATTTCTCAAATTTTACTATATAATACATGTTGTAACAAGCAAAACGTGGCATTAAAATGATACTGAACAAAAACACATGCACACCTTTATTTAACCAGGTAGGCAAGTTGAGAACAATTTCTCATTTTAAACAACGACCTGGTCAAGATAGAAGCGCAGAGGTGCAGAAGACATAAAGTTATAATAAAAACAGGAATACAGTGTTCAGATCTTCAGAATAAACAATGTAAGAATTTGTACAGGGAGTGCAACAAATGTCTGCATATAGAGGTAGATAATTGGTAAATTGGTGTGTATTATAGAGTCAGTGAAAAACAGAGTTTTAGATTGAGAGGTAGATTCATCTGAATAGGGTAAGCAGGCCACCAGACAGTATGTGTGAATCGTAAGGATTTTTATTTTTATTTTATGAAAGACTAGTCCGGATGCACACAGACAAAGACGAAGAACAAAAACAGAGTATATACACGAAACATGTTAAACAAAAGTCTGACCTGGGTTACGCCATCTTGAACATCAGATAGGACAGAAATCAACATATTGGATGAACAGGGTTTAACTCATCAAACAGACACACACACCTGCTATCCTGGAGATCAATACAGCGTATGACTAACACATTCTCATGGCAATACGTGGGTAACCGTACTCAATGGAAATTTTGCCACATTACGTAGACAGACTTACGATATGGCATTGAGTATAGAATCTCCTTTCCACCAAAACACTTCCAAGTATAGACCAATCGTTTACAGTTTAAAGTACTTGGGGAATGTTTAATTCAGGGATAATATGCTAGGTTAGTGAGGTTAAGGTTAGGGTTAACTGACTTTTTTACATTTCGTAAACGTAGGTTTTAAATATGTTTTATTGCCTCCGGAAAATTTGAGTCCTTGTGTTCACCGGGGATACAGTGGGAGCAGTTCAATCAAATTCCACAATGCACAGAGTCATAGGCTCCTGCACAAGTTTCAACAATAAACATGTTCAACTAAATAGTCAAACATCCCTTTTCAATAGGGAAGAAAATATTTTGCCTTCCTCCTATTACGCCCAACCTAAATGAAAGTGTAATACACCAATTATCACAGTGGATTTGTTATATATGTTGTTAATGCACAAAATGTGTTCTAGTACATTCTAAAAATACAGATACCAACCTTGACCAATTAACATTAATAACAAATGGTATGTACAGATTTATGATGACGATAATGATGATGATGATTACGGCTGTCAAATTATTAAAAAGGAAACTGACATTAAGCATTAGCATCCATATGCAATTCATGAATGCCAAATATGTTCAAACTCTGCTGTAATTAGTGTCAAAAGTCAGTGACTGGAAACCTAATGCTTTGAGATAGGACCACTTAACATCTATTGGCTATATCGATTATGAATTAGAGATATGTCTGTAAAAACATTTGGAAAAATATAAATACTATTTAAAACAATAAAAGCGCACAAAAAAGCACTAAATTTACAGAAATCAAATTCAACATCTTGAAATATTATAACACATATAAATAGATTTGCATCTGTTACCTACGTTACATACATAAGTGTATTATATATAATATATATATATATATATATATATATATATATATATATATATATATATATATATATATATATATATAATATACAAGCATATCACAAACTGGCTAAAAGTTTACAACTGTTGATGACAAGCAGAGGTGTCATGCACCTATTTTTTTTAAGAGTGAAATATTATATAACACCTATATAGATTTGCATCTGTTACCTATGTTACATATATAAGTATAATATATATAGTATATTTATAATATAATATATTTTAAATATAAGCATATCACAAACTGGCTAAAAGTTTACAACTGTTGACAAGCAGAGGCATGATGCACCTATTTTTTTAAGGGGGCACAGTGTGCACAATACACGGAAACATGTGCCCACAAATACAGATATTAAAAAGAAAATCCACTTGTCTCAAAAATCTGAGAATGGGCATGACAAGCTGAGACTTCGAATCATTGTCAATGGGCAATGACAAGCATCCTGTAAGGCTGGTTGTTGTTGATACATTCATGCACAATAACTTGTGGCTGCTATTGTCTGTTGGAGGAATTTTCATGAGGGGACAGTAGTTCCTTCCAAATAGTTAATAAAATCATACACATGGAAATATTATGGCATTTTCAAACCGCTTAAATTAGGTACTGCCCAATAAAAAGCTTGCTATTCGTTGAAGACTGAAACCGACGTGTATTCCGGTAAATAGATGTTCACAGTAACTGTATACTATAAGGTAAGGGATTTGTTTAAATTGACTGTTAGTTTAAGAATATGGTTAGGTGTGTTTTTTCTGTAAATAAAAAAGTGTAGGCCTATATAGTGAGTCTGATTATAAGTTCTTATAAAAGCCAAGATAGATTTGCGTTCATTTTTTACAGAACTTTGACGGACTCTTTTACAAACCAGCACCTGTACTGTAACTCAGAAGTTCTCGCGCTGTTTGGAACAGCCGAAAGTGCAGGTGCAGGTCTGGATAAAGTTACCGTAGACACAGAAGGTTCAAACACATAACACAAACTGTCAAACTTTATGGGTTTAAAAGGGTCTTTCAGAATAGTGAAATATAAGAAGCTATGAGCAGATACAGTATGTCCAATATAAGGCTATGAAAAGAAAAAGGTTGTTGTTAGCCTATCAAGGGTCCACTATGCGACACCGGTTAATAATTAGTAACATGATTGGTTGATAAATTACAATTATATTAATGATAGTTAAAGGTTATGTAAACCTACCCGTTGTCACGGATTCAGTCAGGTGTATAATGAGCAAAAAAGCCGACAGTAGATCCAGTCTCTGTATGGAAACTTTACCGCGTCTCATGGTTCGTGTTTTGGGGTCAGTTGTCCATGGTCCAGTTAACGCTCCACGACTGGAAATCCCTTGCAACGCCACCGGTGTTGGTCATCAAGATGTTTTATGTATGCACATGACATCGGAGCCGTCTCGGTAACCGTGGCAATTGGTCCCTTTATTATTTCACTAGCAGAGGGCGTAAATAAACTAATTTCAAATGAAGGAAAGGCTGGTACGCACACATCTGCAGATATGCTCTCCCACGATTTCTGTCGCTTTCTCCCTCACTCGCGCTGTAGTCTCCCACCTCTATTTTGCACTCGCTGACATCTCTCTCTTTTTCACTCACTGGCAGGTTCGCAGATTTGAGTATTTAAGTGAATGGAGGCTTTATAATAGGCTAAGTAAAAAAATTAAAGAAAAAAATAGAGCTGATGTTTAAGGATTGAGAAATAGCGCACCCAAAGCCCACCAAGTGGGCTTTCACCACAATTACCCTGTTTTTTGTGGTGTTCTTTTAAGACTTATTTTAAGACCTCACAAATCCTTTGACTGAAAGGCCCGAAGTAATGCCTACATGTGAATGCCTAATTCAATACACATTCCTTTAAAACCCAACAAAGATAATGTGTTGTTTTCGTAAAAACAAAAATGTAATAGTAAAGTATAATTTGTTGGGTCTTAATCCAATTTTAATAAATACAATTTCCAAAATGTGACTTAGGGTATTCCTGGCTTTAAGGTGAAACAGGTGATGTGACACTGTGGCCACAGGTGAAGAAACATTTATCCTATAGTATATGACACCAAAGTAAAAGTGAATTCCCCTGGCTTTGAAGGAAAGGTTCACTATTTAGGGTCCCAAAAAAGCTGTATTTTTTTAGCCAAATGGTTGTTTCACATTCTTTAATCGTGTTATCACAGTGCCCAACAGCTTTAGACCAATGCTCTGAATTACCAAAAAAAAGGTTATGTTGTGTAAGGCTAAACTTTCTTTTGAAAATATTTTTTTAGTTGTCTTCATGACAGCATCCATCAAGGAAGCATCTTCTGGGAGCTCAACCGTGAACATTTTCTTTGAAGCTAAATTCTTTAGGCCTATGTGACAGTGACAACAGCTTCAGTTATTTAGGACGTGCTCTAGATAATCATCAGACAAGGGAGACTATAGCACAAAAAGTTCTTTCCACATATTTTGGCAGAAATATTGAGTCTTTTCACATGAACTTTTCAGTGCATAATGCAATGATGATCAGTTCAAGTTATATTTCTGATTTATGGAACTGAAAACTGTGAGCTAATCTTGGTTTTTAAACATGAGCAGTGTATGTGTTATACACAATGCACTTGAACTGGTGTTTATTACGATCTAAAAGATAAGTGTCCCTAAGTAATATTACGGTATTCATTAGTTCTGCATGTGTGTCACCGAGATTCAATTCAGAGTGGCACAGCTTATTGACCAATCAGCTGGAATACACCAGCACACACTGTTAAAATCGGGTTCTGTTAAAAGATGTTGAGTTGTATTTGGTTCCTAATTCCAAGTGATGGAGCCTTCATACTACATTATCCAGATGTTTTTCAATATGTTAAATATCTCTTAAACTTGCATGATTTCCTTTGTGTTTATAGCATGACATCTGGACCATTAGTCCTAGATCGAGTGGGTTAACTAGAGTACCTCTGCAGGGGGCTGGAATAGAGCAGTCCCACTGTGTAGCTTCTTCCCTCTATCTGACTTACAGCACGCAAACCTGTTTTACTTACACTGGACAGTTGGTTTGGATCACATCTCCATGTAATATTCAAATTTGGCAACAATGGGCTACTAATTAATAACCTTATGAAACACTTGATTAGCTTTCCAATTGGAAAACATATCGATAAACACACACACACATTTAATATGCGTGAGGGGGGCATAAACAAGATTTCTATTTATTAATTTTTTCTGTATTAACTCCTCAAATGAATGTACACTTTTTCCTCAAGCTTGAGGTGTGGAAACATTTTTGATTTAAGATCACAGTTTGCTTGTATTACTTAGTTTTTGTCCTGTGCACACATATATTTTTTTTATTGTTGTGTCAACCCTAAAACCAACCACAGCCATAAACCCCAACCTTATACTCCATATACTATATAAATATATAACCTTATACCCCATATACTATGTAACTATATACTATACTACATAACTATATAACCCTATACTCTATATACTATATAACTATACACTATACTATATAAATGTATAACCCTATAATGTATTCAACTTATACATACATTCTCTTTATAATAAATAACGATATAACCCTAATCTATAGGTAGTTACAATTGTATACACCTGTCTAATTTTGTTTTGATGGATTTTGCACATTTTCTGTTAATTCAATGAACCTTATTTCACTATTGAAATATTACTATGTCCTTCAGTTATTTGATATATCAAAATAAATAATTGATGATCCAAACACCCAGTTATTTATAAATAAAAATCTTGGAAATTATCAGGGGTGACTAAACCTTTGCATACAACTGTATAAAACCCTATACTCTATATCACTGTAAGAAAGTTCCCCGTTAAATTACAGTAAATTACAGGCAGCTACTTTTACCAGTAAGAAACTGTTATTTTACAGTGTACTTATTGTAATCAACAATTACAGTTTATTACATATTATTACAGTACGGTACTGTATAGAATATAATATTTACAGTACAATACTCTCAGCTGTTGTGTTGCTATTATACTGTAATCTCCATAAACAGTTAGGAAAGCTAGTGATTTAAACATTTTACATTTCAAAATGTAAACCCCTGAAAATAGCTAGCATAGATATTACAAGAGATGACCTTACAATATCAGGCATTTGTTAAAGCCATGACATGACACATGACATGATAAATGACATGATACATAACATGATACATAACATGATACATAACATGATACATAACATGATACATAACATGATACATAACATGACAAAACATGAACAGGTATGAATGGACATTGACGCCATTGAAGCCATGACATGACAAAACACTTATTAACAGCTATATTAACGCCTATTCCTGTCTGGAGATGTGGCCTACATAAAGCCCCACTCAAAGTCCATGAGGTTTTTAATAACCGTGGACACATGGGTATTCACAGTTGCTGCCTTGTTCTCGACCAGCTGCCCCGTCCTCTTAGACACCACCTTCCCCTTGCTGGCCTTTGTCCCCCTCTCGGGGTTGATACCAATGAAGAGCCAATAAATTTAATAACAGAGAAAGCTTATATGAAGTAGTGCCAAGTAAAGATTATATGGAACCCCATTGCATTTTCCTTGCCCCTGTCGACTTAGTACTTGCTCTTGGGGTCAGGCTGGGCGCTGTAAAGTGCCTTGAGACAATCCTAATTTTGAAAAGCGCTATATAAATAAAATTGAATAAAATTGAATTTATGAAATAAAAATTGTAATATGTTCTTCATGATGAGTAGACATTGGTATCTTTGAGTAATGTAGACAGCATTAGATTACTAGCAGTGTTAAGCAGACAGACTTTTTCAGGCAAAATATCCAAACAATATTTAACCTCTTATGGATCACCCCCTAATTGTCAAATTCTACCTAAAAGTTAAACTGTTGTTACAATGGACCTGAAGCAAGTACATACATATGGTTGATATTTCTTATAAGGAAAGACTTTGAATTTCTTGGATATATAAAATGTATTTTGAATAATTGTAAACAGTGAATATGGCATGAAATAGAGAAAATGCATAACTATTTTCAGTTTTTATTTTTCTACATACCTCTTTGAAAGACAACTACAAAGCCATATGTTGGGTCCTAGAAACACTTTGTGAGACTGAACAGCAAATCTCTTTTGCAAAGTATCTCTGGCATTTGGTTATAATGGATGATCTTGCACATTTATAGCATCTCTGTTTCATATGGATGACGAATTTGACGTAATCTTAAAGGTGTATGACACATTTCATTGCTTATTTGGTTCAGAAGTGTGGACCCGCGAAACATACACGAAAGGCTTCGGTTTTTTACGAATATATTTAGTAATGTTTTGGTCATGAAAGTGTCATTTTTTTACATAACAAAATCAATTTTACCTAAGAAATTGTCATTACTGGGACTCTTTCATGATGATAAAGAAAGATATTCGACTGTATGTACAATTTTTCTTTGTTTTCATGTTTTATTACCTCACTATTGCTATGTAGCTGCTAGCAAGCTAATGGCTTCCTTTACATGGCATGTACCTCACTTTATGACTCAAAATGTTTTTGTTGTCATAGCTATTGTTTAATGGAGAAATTTGCTAAATAAAACTTTCTAAGATTTGTAAAGATATGAGACATGTATATATAACCTAAAATTTGTTGTTGTGAACAGTGATTATAGTCCAGCGTTAGAATGGCTACATGATAACTAGGTCGCTACAGAGATGTACTTGTGCATCTTTACGTGAATAACTGTCAAGAAGCTGTAATAATTGAATATATCTCCCGTTAATGCAAGCAGATTTTACTTTCACTTTTGCAAAGTTCAGTCCATTGTAATCAATTGTCAAAGGAGGATTGCAATGCTCTAACATCAACCCCTCCTTTGACAAATGATTATAATAGACTGAACATTGCAAAAACGAAAGAAAAGACTACTTAGGACTAACTGGAGAAATAATAGTTTAATAAATCTTCTAGACAGTTATTGGGGTAAATATGCACATGTTCATCTCTGTAGGGACCCGTTCTATGTTGACAGAAAATTATAATAACATTGTTTGTCAGCGACAAAAATATTGTCTTATTTTACAAAGTAGCTTGGCCTGGTAGAATGCGAATTGTAGCTATTTTGCCTCGCGGTTGTTTGCCATTCTTACACAATAGAGGATACATTTTGATCTGTACTTCAGGATTAAATGTTGGACACTCTAAGATAGAAGGGTCCAGGTTGAAAAATACAGACGTTCTCCTTTAAGACTAGCAAACGATGTACCTTTGAACAAACTCCAGATTGAACACATAAGGTGGCGTATACTGCAGCAAGCCCTTTGATGAAGCTTGGTTGGATGCCTTCACAGATGACATGGCTTTCAATGCTGATAAACCAACGTCCAATTGTGACTTTGCAACCAGCAACTGATGCAGACAACAATTATAGTTAATGTCCCGAAACAGTATCAAATATGGATATGCAATCATTTGTAAGGTATTGGGATTGGCTACAACCATAGAAATTGAATGATTAGAAGTGCCATTCCAATGCAAATAAATGTAGCAGAATGGTCATAGCAACAGGCATTTTTACGTGTACCATTCCATTGCAAATATCTAGCTGCCTACTTCCGCATTAAACCGATTTGCGTGTTGTTACCGTGACATCTAACGACAGTCGCCAGTTTTGTGTGTACTAATCGAATGACCAAGCAAAACAGTTTATTTAGGCTTCTATAGATATCATTTCTATGGCTACAACACACCCAATGAAATTTTGAGCAATATATTTTCCCTTTTTGTCACACAGAGCCCAGTGTGGGCTGTTAGACTAACCGTTTATGTTTGAGTTACTGCTCCAGGTGTTATGGTTTAGAATTCTGTCCTTTGTGTTCTAGTGTTCAGCTGTCTGCCCTATATGTTTGTTGTGTTGATTCCCCCTGGTGTCCCTTCTGTGTCGTGCAGGTGTTTTGTTATATGATGTCATATTGGTTCCTTAGGTTGATTACTTCCCAGGTGTATTGTATTAGTCTCCTCTGTTTTTGTGTATTTAGCCCTTGTGTTTCATTCCCACCCCTGTCGTTTGTTAACCCTGTTGTGTTGCCTGTAGTGTTGCATGTGTATACTGTGTTATTTCGGTTTTGCCCTACGAGACAGTTTTGCTTTACCAGAGTAATTTTGAGAATAAACTCTATATCTTCATTGTATCTCCTTTGCGCCTGTCTCTGGGTCGAATTTACCCTATTATGGGAAGGAAACGCGACACTTTTTGAATCTATTTACATCAAGTATCGTACGTTATACTGCTGCAAATCATTAGGTTACTTTCCACAATTTGGGATGGCAAAAACAATATCGATGTCACAGTTCAAAACAGCAGTAGATAGAGACAGGCAGGAAGGCTTCAATAATCCAAGTGGTTTATTACCAAGAAACAAAATACTCAAACAAACACTGCCACGAGGGGCTAAACGCAGATGAACATTCTGGTGACACCGAACATGACACGCAACAATACAAAACAATAAATGCAACCTATGCCAAAGGAAAACAATAGAAAAGGGGAACTAAACCCAGCCCATCCAGAGCAGGCTGTGACAGAGCCCCCTCCCTACGCCCACCACACCGAGGTGGGCAAGAGAAGGGGCCCTGGGTCCGGAGGGACAGTGGGCCGGGGTCAGGCGGGACTGAGAGGGGCCCTGGGTCAGGAGGGACCGAGAGGGGCCCTGGGTCAGGAGGGACTGAGAGGGGCCCGGGGTCAGGAGGGACCGAGAGGGGCCCGGGGTCAGGAGGGACAGAGAGGGGCCCGGGGTCAGGAGGGACAGAGAGGGGCCCGGGGTCAGGAGGGACAGAGAGCCCGGGGTCGGGAGGGACAGAGAGGGGCCCAGGGTCAGGAGGGACAGAGAGGGGCCCTGGGTCAGGAGGGACAGAGAGGGGCCCTGGGTCAGGAGGGACAGGCACGAGGACAAGGGCAGACAATGGTACCGGGACTGGGGCAGGCAGTTTGGAGGGCCAGGGGACAGGCAGTTCAGATGGCCAGGGTACCGGCAGTTCAGATGGCCAGGGGACAGGCAGTTCAGATGGCTCTGGGTCCGATTGAACAGGGAGCCCTGGCACAAGCAGGGGGTCTCGGAGCCCTGGCACAAGCAGGGGGTCTCGGAGCCCTGGCACAAGCAGGGGGTCTCGGAGCCCTGGCACAAGCAGGGGGTCTGGGAGCCCTGGCATAAGCAGGGGGTCTGGGAGCCCTGGCACAAGCAGGGGGTCTGGGAGCCCTGGCACAAGCAGGGGGTCTGGGAGCCCTGGCTCAAGCAGGGTGTCTGGGAGCCCTGGCTCAAGCAGGGTGTCTGGGAGCCCTGGCTCAAGCAGGGTGTCTGGGTGCCCTGGCTTAAGCAGGGTGTCTGGGAGCCCTGGCTCAAGCAGGGTGTCTGGGAGCCCTGGCTCAAGCAGGGTGTCTGGGAGTCCGGAGGATGGCGGCGTCAGCGATGGGGGTCCGGACGTCAGCGGTTGCTGAGGCGGGGGTCCGGAGATCAGCGGCGGCTGAGGCGGGGGTCCGGAGGTCAGTGGCGGCTGAGGCGGGGGTCCGGAGGTCAGCAGCGGCTGCGCAGGGGGTCCGGAAGTCAGCGGCGGCTGAGCAGGGGGTCCGGAAGTCAGCGGCGGCTGAGCAGGGTCTGGTGGCGGGCAGGCTGCTGCCGGAGGGTCTGGCGGTGGGCAGGCTGCTGCCGGAGGTTCTGGCACAAGGTAAGGCTCAGGCTCAGGGACAGAACAAGGCTCAGGCTCCGCCGATAGGGGTGCAGCAACCTCTGGGTGTAGGGAGCCTTGAGCGGAAACAGCGGCCCCTGTAAAACAATAGAAAAGGGGAACTAAACCCAGCCCATCCAGAGCAGGCTGTGACAATCGAAGAGACAACTATATCCATGGAAGAGCATAAAAAACATACGTTTATGAGACAGATACAGAAAGAGAGAAATTAGACAGACATACAAGAATGACTTATTTACTATTCTTCATGCCTTGCTTAGGCAAAGTGACACTTACCTAACAGGATCAGTCCTGGACTGGCTAGGAGGGCCAGGGTGCACTCAACATCAGCTGCAGTGGCAGACATCTGTAGAACATGGACAATGGTATCCAAATTAAGAATGAAACTGTGTGTACAGTCTTAATAGGCATATTAATAAAAAAATGCTGAACAAAACTTACAGTTGGCCTCTCCAAACTGTCTTGATGATCGGTGTCGTTTCACTGTTGCTCTATGGTTTACGTTCTACATTTGTATTTTCACATGGGAAAGGAGTGAAGTAAAACCACCCAGTGGCGGCTGCTGGTCTTTCAATGAGGGGAAGATCATTTTATGGCCTACTGTACATCATAAAAATGGCCCATTTATTTATATGTACATTCTGCCCTATATGTTCCTTTTCAAGAAAAAGCTCTGTGGCCCTGTTGTACCAACTAGACGTCTTTTCCAGTGATTTGACCAGTGTCTTCTCAACAGTGTCTAGCAGAGCTAGGCTGCTTAAACGGCCTTGGCCCATTGTGTTACGGATGTAGGACTTGAGCTGCTTTACACAGGAGAAGCTCCTTTCTACACCTGCAGATGTAGCTCCAATTGTTGCCACTAATGAGAACAGTTTGTAAAGCTGAGGCTTTGCGCTGTCCAACTCCATGTCTTTAAGGAACACCAAGTAATCACACAGCTTTCCCCTGTTACCCTGCAAGTCCTGATCTGAATACAGGACTTGAAGTTGATGGCCATAACTTTTTCTGATGAAAGAATGAATGAATGTATGAATGAATGAATGAACGAATGATCTAACGAAACAATATTAAACTTGAAGGAGGAAATGTGGGAATTAGGTTCAACTGAAACAAGGAATGTGGTGTATAATTGTATGAAATTTATGATGAAAATTGGCTAGCAATTTTGCCAAACAAATACCAAGAAATCAGTTGCAGCAGTTTTTCTTTCGACTACACTTGCAATATGTGCGATGGGACTGAGCTCGAATAGCTTCAGGGACTTGAAACCACCCCCAATGATGACACCTGGTGTCATCTGCAAAATGACTGGGGTACTGCTTAATGATGTTTTGGCAGATGATGAGACATTCATTGCGTGTGGGGTTAGCCTCATACTTTCCTATTTCATCCTTGTGAAATATTCGTATCATCTGGCGTCGCTTGTCAGGAGCAAATAGATATAATACACACTAGAGATTGTGAATTTACATGGCAAAGTTAGATCGTTAGATAATTTGTTCATCCTAGGAGGACCCTAGGAACATGCGACAGGACCATGTGGCCTGATGACTCCTTCCTGTCCCCTTCCTGTGCCCGGCCCGCTGCTGTGCTGGATCCCATGTCACTCTGGTTGATTATCACGTTTCCACCTGATGACACCAACTTTCACCTCCAGGCGGCTTCAGGTTCTTCCTTCACAAGACCACCAAACTGTATTGATGCTAAACAAAGACTATGGTCACAGTCCACCCATTATATCTTCATTGCTGGACAATAATTGAACGCTGATAAACAAAGTGACCTTATTACAATGGGCTGTGTACCTTCAGATCCCCCACCCGGTACAGCCAGAAGAGGACTGGCCACCCCCTTGAGTCTGGCTTCCCTCTAGGTTTCTTCCCAGGTCCCACCTACTAGGGAGTTTTTCCTAGCCACTGTGCATCACTTGTGTTGCTTGCTTTTGGGGGTCTCGGGCCGGGTGTCTGTCAAAGCACTCTGTAACAACTGCTGTTGTAAAAAGGGCTTTATAAATAAATTTGATTGATTGATTGATTGAATTCAAGATTTTATTTTAAATAGACTTAAAGCTACAATAATAAAATTGCCCTTGGTCCTTTGGGAGGACTGTTTAAGGTCTGTGGCCAGCCCACATCTCTACTCAATTCTGTGTTCATTCTATATGTCAGCCAAATGTACATTCTTGTTTTTGAGTAATTACTGTAGCTTTTACTGTGATAACCTGTTGTTGAGCATCCACAGTGATAACCTGTTGTTGGGCATCCACAGTGATAACCTGTTGTTGAGCATCCACAGTGATAACCTGTTGTTGGGCATCCACAGTGATAACCTGTTGTTGGGCATCCACAGTGATAACCTGTTGTTGAGTATCCACAGTGATAACATGTTGTTGAGTATCCACAGTGATAACCTGTTGTTGGGTATCCACAGTGATAACCTGTTGTTGAGTGTCCACAGTGAAAACCTGTTGTTGAGTATCCACAGTGATAACCTGTTGTTGGGTATCCACAGTGATAACCTGTTGTTGGGTATCCACAGTGATAACCTGTTGTTGGGTATCCACAGTGATAACCTGTTGTTGAGTATCCACAGTGATAACCTGTTGTTGAGCATCCACAGTGATAACCTGTTGTTGGATATCCACAGTGATAACCTGTTGTTGAGTATCCACAGTGATAACCTGTTGTTGGGTATCCACAGACGCGCTGGGCAAAGCCTTCTACAAGGCAGTCATTATGATGATCTACCACAACAAACATGTTGATCATATATGTTGTCCCTTTTATTTTCACATCATGACTAATGAGGGTATTTAGAGGGTCAAAGTTACAATGATCAACTTACTGTCCAGCCTGATTTCATAATGAAAACATAAAAAATCGTTTTTTATGTCCTGACGGACCTGTTTTACTTGCCCCTTAATATTCATAATTCCCCCAGTCATTCATCTCATGTCATTATGACTGAAATTAGAACATTGCAAATCAGACTTATGAATGCTTGTAAGTGGTAATTGTCAAAGCGATACCCAAGCTCCCACCGTTCGCTTGCGGCTGCCTGCACGCAGGGCACCCGCTCTTCCCGCACTCGGGCCGCCAGGCAACACTCCAGCTGCATGCCTGAGGTAAACACCACGGACACTCATGCAATCAGATAAACACAAAATGAAATAAATGTGTGGCAAGCAACAGGTTCAATAACTTTAATCAAATTGTCATGAGATATTATATTAACACACTTCTTTTCAAGAAGTCAAAACTGAAAGTCAAACAAAATTACCAGAGATCAATGCAATAGAAAAGCTAAGACAATAAAAATGAGCATGACCTCAGCAACTCCCAACAACGCAATTTTTGAAGTGTCAACATTCAGAATGCTAAAAAGAATAACACCTCCAATCACTGGAATGGAAAAAGAAATTGCAGCAAATATGAGTGTACACAAACACCAATGTCTATTGTACATTGCAAAGGAGAGCGAGTATAGAAATCTGACCAATAAATGGGAAATTCTTTGAGCAAGGACCAAGTACCAATATATATAATTTGCAATAGAATGTAATAAACACACAAAAATCTGGTACTATAAGTGTATCTGCACAGTGCCATACACTGTGCTGGATATGAGGGAATAGACAGTTCCTGAGAACACTTCCTGAAATGTTCAGGTAAACAAACAATGAAAACGCAGTAGCAGCAGCACATCTGTCAGTGCCGTGTAATGTAAATGACAATATAGAAAATTTTACAGGAAATGCAGCTGTAATTGCATGGACAGTGAAAATATTCTGCTACAGCTCAGCAATGCAGGTGCAAAAATAACAAATAAGGGTAAAAAGAATGTCAAAACAATAACATATAATATGAAATAATGGTAGGGGTTACACCAATATGTGATCAATCAAAATTCTCAGGAAATGATAATGTGCAATATTTGCAGTGAAACTTTCACTAGGGAATATATGTCTATACATGCATACAGTATATGAAAATCTATAGATATGTACAGTATCTCACAAAAGTGAGTACACCCCTCACATTTTTGTAAATATTTGATTATAACTTTTCATGTGACAACACTAAGGAAATGACACTTTGCTACAATGTAAAGCAGTGAGTGTACAGCTTGTATAACAGTGTAAATTTAATGTCACCTCAAAATAACTCAACACACAGCCATTAAGGTCTAAACTGCTGGCAACAAAAGTGAGTACACCACTAAGTGAAAATGACCAAATTTGGCCAAATAGTCATTTTCCCTTCCTGGTGTCATGTGACTTGTTAGTGTTACAAGGTCTCAGGTGTGAATGGGGAGCAGGTGTGATAAATTTGGTGTTATCGCTGTCACATTCCCTCATACTGGTCACTGGAAGTTCAACATTGCACCTCATGGCAAAGAACTCTCTGAGGATCTGAAAAAGAGAATTGTTGATCTACATAAAGATGGCCTAGGCTATACGAAGATTTCCAAGACCATGAAACTGAGCTGCGGCACTGTGGCCAAGACCATACAGCTGTTTAACAGGACAGGTTCCAGAGAGAACGTTTTGGAGAAAAATGCACATTAGTATAGCTTTTCTGTATTACCTTGCTGCTCTGAGAGGACCTCTCCCACGGCCACCTCTGACTTGTCCACCTCCAGGACAAAAGGACATGATGGCTCAAGGTGCTTGAGTAAAAATCTCCTTCAGCCTATGAAAGGCAGCATTAGCCTCTGTGTTCCAGACCAGCCTCTGAGGTCCACCCTTAAGGAGAGAGTTGTGCGGGCCAGCTGTGGAGCTGAAGGACCTGATATATCTCCTGTAGGACTTGGTTAAGCACAGGAAACTCTTTAGGCCTTTGATGGTGTTGGGAACTGGCCATGACATGACGCCGTCCGTTTTCTCCTCATCCATGTACACCCCCCGGGAACCAATCCTCTAGCCCAGGAAAGATATGGTCTGCTTTTGAAACTCACATTTGTCTTAATTACAAACAGGCAGTGTTCCCAGAGGCAGAGCAGGACAGCTTAGACATATCTGATGTGTTCCTTTAACGATGTAAACCAACACCTGTCTCAGAACACGTCACTGACGAAAAACTGGAAGACCCCAGGTGCGTTGGCGAGGCCATAGGGCATGACCCAGTACTCATAGTGGCCCAAGGTTGTGCTGAATGCCCTTTTCCATTGGTCTCCCATCTGGACCTGTATCAGATTTTATGTGTTTATGTGTTTTGGTGAAGTTGGGCCCCTTGTAGCTGCTTGGTGGCCGACGGAGCCATATGGAGGTGATACCAGTACTTGGGGGGTCACTGCACTCAGCCCCCTGTAGATGTACGGCATCAGTCCTCCATCCTTCTTGGCCACAAATAAGAAACTGGCAGAGGCAGTAGAAGTACAGCGTCTGATGAACCCCTGTTTCAAAGTCTCTGCCACAAATATCTCCACGACAGCTGTCTCTGCCATGGATAGAGTAAATTCGACTCTTTGGGGGATGTTGTCACTGCAACGGGTCTGTGGCACATTCCCAGGGCCTTTGAGGTAGACACATAGATCTATATACAAGGAAAAGCATACAATCAGCAGGCAGGTCTTCCGGCATGAGGGGGACCAGGTTGTGCTCTCCATGGTGATCCAGTTGATAGTATTGTTGTGTAGTCGGTGCCAGATGATCGGGTGAAGAGGTGAGGTGACAATGTGAAAAAACAACTACTTGTGGTACTATGGATTTGAAGAAATGGCGATGGTAATAGAGAGAGTGACGTCCATAGGGGTGCCTGATCTGAGTGGTTTATTGTCCAGGGTGATGACGTGGAGGGGTGGAGATAGCAGCATGGTGGACAGACCACATTGAGAGACCAGCTCCTTATTTATAAGGTTCCCCAGTTATCCAGAATCTATTAAAGCTGTGGAAAGGGAAGAGGAAGAAATACCAGTCAGTGTTATGGGTACGAGAAACAATGATTTAGTAATCTAGTGCCTGTGGTGGTGTAGGGGGTGCTGCCCATCTCCCTCGGCATGGTCAGGGCAGCTTCCGTATAGCAGCTAAGGTGAGTGCAGAGGAGCTGGGAGGTGCTGATAACACCACCTTTCCCGCAACATGTCATCCAGGCGGATGAAGCTTGTGATGAGGGTATCCAGATCCATCTCGTCATCCCGCCATACAAGTTCTGTCATGACATGCTCCCGTAAGCCTCTCCTGAAGGCCGTCCTTAGAGTATGCTCATTCCAACCGAGGAAGTTGAAACCTTGCCAAACATCAGAGCATACTCCGAAGCCTGTTGTAGTTGGAGGACCCCAGTCATTTCCCTCCATGAGATGATCAAATGATGCCCTGAACCGAGAGAGGAAGGTGGCCTTCCCAGAAGGCCGCAACCCACTCCAGCATCTTTACTTTAAGTAGAGACGTCACCAGCGACTTTCCTCCCTTCCCAATTCCCTTTCTAATCCTGCCTTGTCGGCACCTCTGCAACTCCATGGACTGATTCATCCACCTTTTCACACTTTTCATCCAACACGGAAGACTTTAGTTTGATCATGCACAAGATTATCACATTCATCGACTATACTTCCGCAAAATAATTTACAGGCGCCCGATCTGAACCCAAATGAGTCGCTGGAGTGGAACACATACAGGATAGATTATCAGACATATCTAACGCAAATCCCATGCAGTGCTATGCCAGTTTTGTGCTGCCTCATGCAGGAGGCCCAGGGAAAGTCAGAAAACCTATAGTCAGGCTCGAGCCCATGACTATTGTGATGTAGAGCAGCGCAGTTCCTGCTTGGTTTGATGGATATGCCCCAGGCCGACATGCCACGTACAGCAAAACCTGTAGTAGGAAACCTCCACAATTAGTAGTTTTGACTTCGTAGCGCTGTGGTAGTGCAAGCGGTCCCTCAGGAGCTGATGATGACATGGGAACACGTGGACTAGGAGCAGCACCAGCTCCCTGAGGTGGAACCATATTAAGGTTCTGTAGAGCTTTGCGTACTTCCTACATAAACGCATTCAACTGCTGCTGGTCCAGGCGCTGGGAGTGGCTGTTGGGAAATACCAGGGGGATTTCCTGTTACATCCATAATCCTTGGATCCTCACGTAGACGCAGGATTTCACAAGGTAAATGTTTACACTTCAAAAAGGAAAAAAAAGGACACGGAGCAGTCGACACGACAATACAAATTACACACCACAGTAAAAGCAAACTCCAGGGCTATATAGTGCTGGTGATGAGATGATGATCTGCAGCCGAGCTGAAAGTAATAAGGGGTTCATTGTGTTTACATGCCGTGGTGATGAGATGATGAAGTGCAGGTGAGCTGAAAGTAATAAGGGGTTCATTGTGTTTACATGCCATGGTGATGAGATGATGAAGTGCAGGTGAGCTGAAAGTAATAAGGGGTTCATTGTGTTTACATGCCATGGTGATGAGATGATGAAGTGCAGGTGAGCTGAAAGTAATAAGGGGTTCATTGTGTTTACATGCCATGGTGATGAGATGATGAAGTGCAGGTGAGCTGAAAATAATAAGGGGTTCATTGTGTTTACATGCCATGGTGATGAGATGATGAAGTGCAGGTGAGCTGAAAGTAATAAGGGGTTCATTGTGTTTACATGCCGTGGTGATGAGATGATGAAGTGCAGGTGAGCTGAAAGTAATAAGGGGTTCATTGTGTGTACATGCCATGGTGATGGCTCAGTAGACCGGCAACTCAGAGCACCCGGGGGGGAGCAAAGGGAGGTGACTTGACATTCTGCTCATCTGTGTGAACATGCCTTAAGCATGCTACAAGGACGCATGAAGACTGCAATGTCCCCTGTGAGACAGCCCTACAGGGTGACAGGAGGGACAGCGGATTGTCCTTGCATGTAAAAACACCCGCACAGGATCGGTACATGTGAACATCACACCTGCGGGACTGGTACAGGATAGCAACAACAACTGCCACAGTCCATAATAGGCTGAGAGGCTGGACTGAGAGCATGTAGGCCTGTTGTAAGGCAGGTCCTCACCAGACATCACCGGCAACAACGTTGATCATGGGCACAAACCCACCTTCGCTGGACCAGACAGGACTGGGAAAACGTGCTCTTCACTGTCGAGTTGCTGTTTTGTCTCACCAGGGGTGATGGTCCTACTCACGTTTATCATCGAAGGATTGAACGTTACAAAGAGACCTGTACTTTGAAGCAGAATTGATTACAGTTTTACATTTGAAATTTTAATCATTTAGCCAACACTCTTATCCAGAGCAACCTACAGTGAATAGAGGGACATCCCCCTGGAGCAACTTAGGGTAAAGTGCCTTGCTCAAGGACAAAATGACATAGTCTTGAATCAAACCGCCAACTTTTTGGCTACAAGTTAACATCCCTAACCACTCCGTAATGGTCTGGAGTGCTGTGTTAGAGCATCATTGGACTGAGTTTTTGTCATTGCAGGCAAACTTAACTCTGTGTGTCACAGTGAAGACATCTTCCTCCTCATGTGATACCCTTCCTGCAGGCTCATCCTAACATGACCCTCCAGCATGACAATGCCACCAGCCATACTGCTCATTCTGTGCATGATTTCCTGCAAGACAGGATTGTCAGTGTTCTGCCATTGCCAGCAAAGAGCCCAGACCTCAATCCCATTAAGCATGTCTGGGACCTGTTGAATTGGCCATTCTCCCAAGAAATGTCCAAGAACTTGCAGGTTCATTGGTGGAGAAGTGGGGTAACATCTCACAGCCTAAACTAGCAAATCTGGTCCATGAGGAGGAGATGCACTGCACTACATAATGCAGCTGGTGGCCACACGAGATACTGACTGATACATTAGAATCGGAGGATTATCATTTTTATAGGGAAATATGCTACGCAGTGTCAGAACTAGGTATAGGTCGATGATCATCAGCAGGACAATTATCCAAAACACACATTTTAATCATTTAGCAAATTGGAGAGTGGCAAAAACCACCAGCCGACAGGTGCAAGAAGCTAATAGATGCTACCAAAAATGTTTAGAAGCTAATATTGTTGCCAAGTGTTGCCAAAATAATGTGATTCGAGTTGTGATTTTGACAACTCTTGACTCGACTCGGACTCACGCATTGGTTACTCGGATTTTTGTCACTTCTACTACCAGTGGTGTTCGAGACAAATTGTGTATTTGCATTTGCAATGGTATAAATAGAATATAAGCAGGAGACTGCTTTGCAATGCTATCTTGCAGTGGAATAGATGCACACACCCAGCAAACACAGGCTGTGTGAGACAGCACACAAAAGCTGAGATGGGTAATTCGTAAACTAATCTTTCTCTTTCTTCAAACGGCTCTTTGTAAATGTATCTTTTGTGCGAGCGCATCGTATACTGTGAAAAACAGCTATTTATTTGACTGCATGAACTCAGAGCCAGCTCTAACAATATTGGCAGCCTAGGATTTCAGGATGGTGCCCCAAAACAACACCAACCTCCTGAACTTACACACCCTAATATCTTATCTTCACATTATGATCAAAATAATATGACAGATCCCTGGCTCTACAGAGTGTGCTAGATGGCTCTGGCAGTCTCCACATAAGAAGAAGAGGTTTTGATGATGTCCCTCTTATGTATTTTAATAGGCCAACTATTAGGTATAACAGTAGCATACAGCACATACAGCATATACTGAATTGCAACATCTAATTACAATAAATGTCCATCTTCAATGAATTGATTAGAATGCATTCAGCTCTGTGTTGGTTTCACCTGGATAAATGACAAAATACAGAGTACCCTCTAATTCCCTTAGATTTCTGGGCAGTTTGTAAGGTCATGGAAATCAATATATGGTCAGAGAAGGGGGCAGACTGAAGGGCTTGGTCTGTAAGTATTGTAGTCTGTCCTCAGAATAATCTGGAGTTTAAATAAAGTCCCCTACCAATATAACATAGGGATAACTAAATCTAAATTAAGTCCCTGATCAATATAACATAGGGATAACTAAATTTAAATTAAGTCCCTGATCAATATAACATAGGGATAACTAAATCTAAATTAAGTCCCTGATCAATATAACATAGGGATAACTAAATCTAAATTAAGTCCCTGATCAATATAACATAGGGATAACTAAATCTAAATTAAGTCCCTGATCAATATAACATAGGGATAACTAAATTTAAATAATGTCTCTGATCAATATAACATAGGGATAACTAAATTTAAATAAAGTCCCTGATCAATATAACATAGGGATAACATCATTAATTTCTGGCCTCCCTTATCTTACCAGAGCAAAGTTCAAAATGTCTTGTTACTCTAATGGGAATTATACACTTAAAGATTACAAATATTAAATGTAGAATTGTCACATTTGATGATTATGATAAGCCATCTTCCATCAGGTGAGGAAATGTTTTCCAAAATGTCTTCTTTAAAACTCGCAACAGGGTGATAATGCATTCTTTAGACCCTAACCCAACGGGGTGATAATGCATTCTTTAGACCCTAACCCTAACCCTAACCCAATGGGGTGATAATGCATTCTTTAGACCCTAACCCTAACCCAACGGGGTGATAATGCATTCTTTAGACCAGAGGTATTCAACTCTAACCCTACGGGGTCCGGAGCCTGCTGGTTTTCTGTTCTACCTCAACATTAATTGGACTCACCTGGTGTCCCAGGTCTAAATAAATCCCAGATTAAAGTGTTGCAATGAAAAAGTGGAGTGGATCTGGCTTCGAGGTCCAGAGTTGAATACCCCTGCTTTAGACCCTAACCCTAACCCAAAAGGGTGATGCATTCCTTAGTCATGGATCTAATTATTCGGCTGCCGTTCTTAACTTAATTAACCCCCTAGGGAAACTATTTTTAAGGAATTAAACCTAAAATCATGCATGAAACAAAAGAATGACAGACAAGATATCACAAAATAATTATTGGAAAAAGTAGTGAAAAATTACAAGAGAAACCCTGTGGGTTAACTTTGTAAAAGGAAACTAGTATCTAAGTCAAACGACACTGTTTAGCAAAACAGTAGATTTATACTTTCTACAAAGTTTATCAGATGTTTCACCACCATGGAAGGCAAAAGAAGAGATAGGAGGGAGGTAATTAAAGAAAGACAGACTTAATCATAATTTACATCTCAAGACGTAAAAATGAGTTTTAGAATTTTCTTATTTTAATTATATAATTCACTGTGTGATTTCCCTAATGGAAGGAGAGATACTGGTTTGACTATACTTTCTGTTATCCAGAGCAATTTGTTTCTAAAAAAAATTGACAGTGGTCACACACAACCACACACACACAACCACACGCACAACCACCCACACATGGGCAAGTTCTTCCTGTCTCTTTATCTTATATTATTTAACCATCCACACATGGGCAAGTTCTCCCTGTTTCTTTATCTTATATTATTTATCCACCCACACATGGGCAAGATCTCCCTGTCTCTTTATCTTATATTATTTATCCACCCACACATGGTCTCTTTATCACAGCTTTGTTCAAGGGCATAGGTTTGATTTCAACATTGGTGGGTCACTTTTTTACCATCCTATCGATGCTACTGCCTGTTGCTAAAAGTATGACCTGATGCAACTTTTTGTGCACGATAAGCTAGTTTGTATAAACGTATGTATGTACTTTATGAACAGGATGGAAACATTATTCAATCTAACTATTACTTGCTAAACACTTACAGTATCTATATAGTATTACGCCACAACTTACCTCAGACAACATTGTGAAACGACCACTTTCTACCACTTCCAGTGTTTTAATAACTTATCCTCATCTGTGACCCTGCTACTCAACCTGCCCTTCCCATGTCTTTGCTGCTCCCTTCTTCCTTTGATTCATTTATTGTTAACACTTTATTTTGAGATTCCAAAAAGTATATCTGTAGATGCTCTACAGATTAACTGTAGACTATCAACAACATTTTAACAAACATTCTACTAACTCTAACCCTAATCCTAACCTTAATTCTTCCCCTAATGTTAGGCCTAACCTTAACCATTAGCCTAAACCGTATTGTAAACTTACCCCTAACCTATACAATTAGTTGCTTATAAACAGATAGTATGTTGCCAGTTTGTTGATTATCTATAGAGCACCTACAGATGGAATTTCAGACTCTCAAAATAAAGTGTAACCAATTTATTTAATAGAAATTGACATGTTCCAAATAGAGATTAATATACGTATATGGCTATGCCAACGTCTTTTCCTGTGTATTTCTATACATCAATGTGTCAGGCAAATCTCAAAAATAGCCAAACTTGGCAGTCTGCTGCAGAGTAGCACTGTCTTTAAGGATTGGTTTGAGGCTGTTTTTGGAAGTGGTAAAAGCATTCCAGTGTCAACTGTCACAAGGTGGAACTCACAATTCAGAGAATACAAGCAGTCATCGAATTAGATCATAATGCGCTAACTCAGATGTGCTCAGTGGACTTTGAGAATGTTGTCGTCAGCTCACGTGAAAGGGCCCAGTGTAGAGAACTTAAACTAATTTATGGACCGTTTGCTGAGGCCACTGAATTGACGGGTGACAAAATTGTTGCCATCAGCATGGTTGTCCCTACTGTGCTTGAGCTACATTCTCACTTAATGCCCGGCACCACTGTAAAATTGATGATTTTGCATCCATCTGACTATTTTTCAGATTTTGGGATAGTGTACAACTTTAGCTTGTATATTTTCATAATATGCACAAATAAATAAAAAATAATTTATACAAATAGTAGATTTTTATATTTTTTATCTCTCCGTCAACTGAACCTAGCATACATTTAGTTTTTGTTAGCATGTTTCATGTAGACATTCAACCCCTATTTTAAAACGTCCCATGTTGAGTCATATATCATTAGAAAGCTTATTTCCTGGAGCATATTGTTGGCCATATATGGCTATATCATTTGTAGTCGTAGTGATTTGTACTGAAAGATAAGTGGAAAACAATGTTTTAAATGCATCTTTATCAGCCATTTTCTCAAGATCGCATGTAGTACAGCTGCAAATGTACTTTTCCCAGTCATTCAAGGATGTACATTCACACATTTCCACACAGAGGTTCTTAGGTCTTACAGCCAGACTTATACAGAAGCTTTTTTAATAACTTATATAATTTAGATTTTAACTGTAATTTTATCTGTAAATACATGCAAATGTGCATCCATCTTTCATGAGAATATAGTTTTTTAAATAATTTCATATATAACAATATTTTGGTAACCTGTTCTATTTAAGTCTGACCATTGGTGGGTCTTGTTCAAATAAAATAATTTTACACATTCTGTCTTGAAGCAAAGTGTTTAAAAATGGATTCTCGTAATATACAAATTAGATGATATTAAAGGATAGTTTCCTAATTTCCATATTTACCTTATAAATAGTACTTGTAATACAAAATATGTTGTATTTATGGACACTTTCAACTGGTAAAGTTTCAGTCTGATAAGACTAAAGGAAAAAAATTACCTATTAGAGCAGGGGTGGGCAAACTTTGTCCTGTGGGGCAGATGCAGCCCGCCTGGTCCTTTGATCTGCGTTTAAAAACCCTCCACAGTTTCCCGATGCTCTAGAGTGCCAAGCGAGATTTTATTACAATTATCTTACAAATCGCACATAGCAACTAAAGCTTGGTACCGTTGAAAAGAAGAAGATCAGGCAAAAATAATGAGTGGTGGCATATCCATGTGGGTTGATCAGAGCCGGAGCTATCGCGCCTCAAAGTTGGTCATGTTTTTTTGACTTTCGCCTTTATTACAGACAGGAAGTAGGAAGTGAAAATGACAAAATAGCAACTCTTAAATGATGTAGGACATCACCCTGCACAATACCAACAGGGTACCAATATGATTGGAAAGAGGGGGTTCCGCTGATAAAATAATTCCAATGCAAATATTGAGGAGTGGTTCATCCATGTGGACTAATGACAGCCGGGAGACTTGAAACAAACAGTAGTGATTAAATTCTGAGAAGTCAAACAAGGAAATGGTGTTACAAAACAAAATATATATTTTCTGTAGGATACGCATGTAACTGTGTAGGGGACGGGGTTAATTTAATGAAATAACATTTCCTATTTTTCATGCATCGCTATATAATGTGCCCCTTCATTTTGTTTCAAAAGCTCAATGTGGCCCTCAAGCAAAAATAATTGCCCGGGTCTGTATTAAAGGGTGGTGAAAAGAGACTCTGTAGGCCACTGACCAGGCCTCACTGCCTCACTTAAAAGAAGACTTGCCGGCCTCTTTGTTAGATTACGAATGGATTACGAATGGATTACGAATGGATTACGAATGGCAGAAGATCATGGCCTTGATTTGCCATTTGGCCATGATATATACCTTACATATACATGCAGGGAGCGAAGCTGAACCCCCAGTTTGGGTTGAACAGGGTTGAGTTGGATGTCAGGACCAGTGGCAGCGCTACCACCATACAAAGTACAAAGAAGGAACTGCAGAAGTCACTAACAGGTATATATTTCAAAATCCCCCTTTTGAAGTACAGTGTATTTGCAAGGTAATTGGAGTGGAAGAAGAAGTGAGTCAAATTTATATCTGTTTTCTTTTTTCCAGACAGCTTGATTGCTGAGGAACCCACAGAACCAACTCAGATTCTCCCCCAAACGCCAAGATTCCACGGCTCCTGGCAAAATATAAAACTCACAAAAAAACCATTCCACCCATGGATATCATCCAAGTGTCAACAGTGAGGTAAATACATACCTAGAGGATATTCAGAGCTGTCCGGCAGAGTAATATGCCCTTGTATTTTGGTTGAAAAACAAGGACAAATACGGTCATTTGCATGCCCCAGCTGTCAGAGTGGTTCCTGTACCTGCTTCTTTAGCACCAGTAGAACGTGTTCAGTGCTGGAGGGCTCATTATGAGGCTGAGTACAGCCAGTTTAGGAGCGGACCTGCTCTCCTCCCTCATATTTCTCAAGTGTAACAAAAAACTTTTGTAAAACTGTACAGTTTTACTTACTTCACCTGCAGACAGAATGCTACACAAATGTTTGTTGATAATTTACTCAGATTAGATTTTCTTGTTAGAGGTTTATGTTAAAAAAGCTTTTGAAATGCTTGTACTGTTGAGTATACTGTGAACTATGGTTCTTATGAATTTCTCAGCTAACCATAATCGGTAAAAAGTAGATTTTGCTCCAGTTCCTTGAGTGCAGTGTGTGTGTGTGTGTGCGTGCGTGTGTGTGTGTGTGTGTTTGTGCGTGTTTGATTGCGTGTGCGTGTGCATGTTTGTGTGTGTGTGTGTGTGTGCGTGTGCGTGCGTGCGTGTTTGTGTGCTTGTGCATGTGTGTAGGTGTGTGTGTGTTTGTGTGTGTGTGTGTGTGTGCGCGTGTGTGCGTGTGTGTTTGTGTGTTTGTGTGTGTGTGTGTATGTGTGTGTGTGTGTGTGACCCAACCTGCTCCTTCCTTAAACAACTTCCTGATGGGTTTATTTAAAAATTCTGCACTTTGTTCTCAAATAAAAAGAACATATGTTAAATTACATTCTGTTCATTGTTGTTTAACCAAACTTTAATGTTCTCTGAAAATACATGTCTTTCCTATTAACCCACGTCCAAATAGCGATATAGTAAAATATTTTTTTCAGGGAAGACATAAACCAACCATATGGGGTACACTCTGTAATACTGGTCACTTCTTTTCTACACTACAGCTGGAGTGAAGCTATATTTTTGCTCAAATGCTCAGTACTAGTACCTAGCAGTGGTAACAGTAATGGATTGGTGTTTGTATCAGTTCTAACATTGCTATTATGAACTATCACCATATGTTATTCTGTTTTCTTTAGATTATATGATATCAAAGGGAAATTGCTATACTACAAATCCTGGGTTTTGTGACTCTGTTTTTGCTTTTAGATCAACAAATAATAACCCAAAATTATTGTCTTGATACTGTCATGCATAACAGTTTTTTCTGTCCTGGACTCGGTCTTGACTCGGACTTGAACGTTTTTGGACTGAATCTCGTCTTGGACTCTAAACTCTTTGGACTTGGTCTTGACTTGGTCTCGACTAGTCCTGGTCTTGGGGTTGTCTTGGACTCGACAAAGGTGGTCTTTACTACAGCCTTGCTTACTACACACACACGAGGAAATGCATCCAATAAAGAGTGACAGCTGCCTACACTCACAAACACACATATATAGGACAATAATTACTGAGTGCAGGCAGCTGTGAAAGTAATTAACAACAACGATAGGCTAAAGGAAATATGTGACCTGAACTTCAAACATGTCATTGTCCTTAAGGGACACCCTGACAGAACCCCCACCAAAGGCGCGGCTCCTGAGAGGCAGCCCCCCCCAGTCAAGTGGATGACTCCGCCACCACCAACAATAATCCAAGAGGGATGGCAGCAGACACTCAATGTGGAAAGGAGTCCCCCCACAGAGGCCCCCTTCTTTTTAAAAACCTCCATGAGTCTATAACGGATACCCTGACATGGGCTTGGGAATACTTTGGTGAACCTTTATTTACACGATTCACCGCTGAATCCACAAGATAAGGCTTTACTATGCAAAGCAGAAGCCATACATCAACACTGTCTAGAGTGCCGCCTGACTTCTCTGGGCTCGGTCTGATCTGAGATGGAAAATAGCACAGTGGTCCGACAAGTTATTATCAGCATCAGGTCCAATATTTATCAGGGCACCTTCAAAGGAAAGTTCCACAGGGGCTCTCCACTACTCACCCACAACAGGTCATATCTCTTTTGATTCCATTTTTTTTTCAAATTGACCACTAAATCCCAGAGAAAGGTGACTGAGATAGTTAAACCAGGAAATTGATCCATTTAAATATTATGGTCCTGCAAGGTCCATAGTGCTTTGCGGTTTTTACAAAGGCACTTGGTTTTTTCTCCGGTCCAAAAAAATAATTACGCAGTTTTTTTCCGTATCTCACAAACTTGTCTGTGAGAGATACAATACTGAAAAAGTACAATGTCTAATGTCTGTGTGTTCGGTTGTGGTTTGGACAATGGTGCAAAAGCAAAAGGCATTTCCCATAATCTTTTCCCAGAGCGTGATATTGACTGATATTGACCAATATAAATGTGGTTGTCTGCTATTCGAAACCCGAATTATGACGTGAATACACCACCAAGTAACCACAAGAAAATGTGTTCCTTCATTTTATGCAAGAGGACTTCGAAAAGGACTTGCAGAGTGATCTAGAGAAAAGACGTAATGAGGTAATTAACTATATTTCATATGTGAATATTAATTATATTTGTTGCATGTTATAAAACAATTGGTTAGGGCAGCTGTCTACACTCTAAAAACAAAAGGTTCTAAATAGCACTAAAAGTGGTTCATGGCTTGTAATCATAAGGGAACCACTTTAAGTGCTATATAGCACATATCTTTAAAAAAGGGTGCCATGTAGAACCATAAGAGGTGCCATATAGCACATGAAGCACCTCATAGAACCGCTGGAGAAGTAGTGGTGCTATATACCACCTTAACTATTTAAAGAACCTGTTAAGCCCAGTTTGGTTCTTCAGCGGTTCTTCAGCGGTTCTTTGGGGTGGTTAAGGTGTTATATTGAACCTCTTATGGTTCGTATCAACTACTAAATAAACAATACACAACGCATTGTTAGTTCATTCCACTGCAAATCATTTTGTGCTATGTAGTTTTCCAGTAGGATAATAAAACAAAATAAAAAAGCACTTGCACTGTAATGTTTTAATTTCACACTTTTCAGATAGGTCCTAATAATTGAATGGATTTATAATTCATTGGGTCTAGTTAGTACATGTGTCTTTTATTTTTAATTATTTATTTTCACAGATACATGGCCGCTTTTACAAAGGCACAGTCATAGTTATTTTAGTTAATTACATTTACTCATGAAAGGACAGGGTTTTCCCCCAGACATAAACTGCCTTTCTCAAACCAACTGTGTACACACTACAAAAACATGTTTGATGTACTGAAATGGGCAGTACATTATGTGCCAAGTTAAATTATTTTGTCACTGACTCCCATGCCATCAACTTCAGGACAATCTATGTCCTCAACATCTTCTACCAGGGTTAGTCTTATATTTACATGTCCTGAACTGAGCATACTAAAAACAACATTTATAAATACTTTTTCATTAACTTATTAATAGCTGATTATTTTCAAAACTCATTAGAGGGCACACATTCGCTGCTTTTTAGTCCTATGTGCCATTATCTGTTAGTGATCAGATGTTGCATTTCTAATATCCAAAATCATAAACAATCATCTTTATTCTCTGATTTATTTACACATGGGACTACACCAGGTGGGTACACTTACTGATAAGGTACAACACAAGCAGGTTCTGAGTCTCATAGGGTAAGATTTCCATATCCCTGCCCTAAATGCATTTTTATTATATTGTTTTTATTACAGGTTGAACCTGATGACCTCAAGTTTTCAGCACTAAGCAGTCTGATCTTTTGGTGGTGACTACCTGCTATCTTTTGCAGTGGGCTTACAGCATTGACATACCCACTACCTCATGTAATGTTGAATTTTCTACTTCTGAATTCTGTTTGAGATATAATCATAATTTACACTATTTTATGAAGGTACTCCAAAGAATATGGTAATCCCTTCTACATCACATTTCTGATAACCACATCTGGACGGAGGTATATTAGAGACAGGTATATTATTATTTTGAATATCAGAGTTGGACATTGAGAGAGTTAACCTTAAGACATGTCCATTCTTATGTTTCAGTGGTAGATCCTAGCAGGATAAGGTCCATGTGGCCTGATGACTGCTTCCTGTCTGGCCTGGTCCCCACTGCTGTCGGTGAACACGTTTACATCCTGTGGACCCATGCTGTACCTCTCTAGAAGTCTCGTCTCTGCCCCAGACCGCCAAACTGTGTTGATGCTACACAAAATCTGTGCTCACAGTGCACCCATTGCTATCTCCACTGATCTTAGTACTGATAAAAAAAATTACTTACTGCAATTGGTCATGTACCTATGCTAGGTTTCAAACTTGGTATCTGCCAAATAATTTTGTGAGGCCTTTACAAAATACATTCTATTCATTGAAATTGACTTCAATTTGTTTATACTGATTTCAATTGTTTCAGATATATTTGTACCTAAGGTAAAGTGTGCTTGGTTTCAATGATTTTTGTAGATGAACTGTCACTTATCAGATTTTTTGTCAAGAGACTTCAATAAACCGACAGCCCACTATTAAAAATTATAAACCTTACCCTAACCTTAACCACTCTGAAACTTTGCTGTTAAGCCCATCTAAAATATATTTATGTGACAGACTTTTCAATGCTTCACTGTAAAGCATGTTTTTATCCACTGGGGTTTGTTGCCGTAGGTGTGAGACTTAACGTAAGGGTTATGTTATGAAAGGGCTAGTTGAGTTTGGTGAAGTGAATACATGTGGTAATTCCAGATTGTGTTCGTGTTTCATTACCATATAACCATACTAACTATGAACCCAAAAATGATTTGGTTACATTTACATGCTACTGAGTGAAGAGTGAAGCCCAACTGAATATGTGGATATTTTAATCCGTAGTGGACATAATTTCACTGTCTAACGTTCTACTGTCTATAACATTTATTTAAATTAACAAAAACCTCTAAATTAGTAAAAGTCTATAGACGGGAAGGTTATTAATGTGTACGTTTCAAGCGTCAACACAAAAAACTAGGGTCCTGAAACTGCGGTCCAAGAACTAGGGTCCTAAATCTGAAGCCTCCGGTTGTGCAGGAACATACCACTGACCTTATCTCTATTAAATGGTATTAGGTTTAGATTTTTCAAACTTGTAACTAATTATTTTTTAAAGCAATGCAGTATAACAATTCAACTATACGTGGCGGTTTCATGGACAAGGATTAAGTCTAGTCTTGGACTAAAAAAGCAAGGTCAACGGACATTTCCATATAAATGGTAAATGGACTGCATTTATATAGCGCTTTTTCTGACTAACAATGGCCACCAAAGTGCTTTACATTGCCTCACACTCACCCATTCATTCACACATTCATACACCGACGGCGGTGTCAGCCATGCAAGGCGCCAGCCAGCTCGTCGGGAGCAACTGGGGTTAGGTGTCTTGCTCATGGACACCTCGACACTTGGTCAGGAGGACCCGGGGATCGAACCACCAACCTTCCGATTGCTGGACAACCTACTTGACCCACTGAGCCACTGCCGCCATATAAGTTGATTATTAGTACAGGACAATGCTTAAACTGTGTCTGTGAAATCGGCCATTCGACACTTAGCTTTTCTCTGTAAATACGGTTAAAGACATTTATCCAAATCTTTACATGGTTAAAGTGTATGGTCCATCAGCAAAACTTTGTCTGCATACTCTAACTTTAGCTGCTGAATTGCAGCAAAAACCTAAACAAGAAATACCTCAACAAAATATTACCGTCATGAACCATGCATGTAAAAGTTCCCTTTGCTACATTTCTTCATCTGTGTTTTCCGACTATTGCAACTGACAGATGTTAGCTAGCATATGCCACACACTCTACCGGAGTACGCCTATTCATGGACAGACTATTCAGTTTTTTGATGTAATCCACCAGGAGGACATCGTAGGAAGTGCAGAATGCATTGAAAATGTTCCTTTTTTGAGTAGGATATTGTGAAAACGAACTGGAAAACAATTCTGGGGTGTTTTATGGCTGGATGGTCCCTTTAATGCAGAAAGATATATACACATTTTGGAGCAACATATGCTGCTATCCTGATGACGTCTTTTCCAGGGAGGTCTCCGCAGTTTCCAGCAGGACAACGCCAAAACCAGATTTTGCCCAGATTTCAAGCGCATGGTTGTGTAAGCAGAGTGGCAGCATGGCCTGCCTGCAGTCCTGACCCGTCTACGACTGAGAAAGTGTAGTGCATTATGAAGTGCCCATACATTTGCACAGTGATTAATTCAGATACTATGTTTAAATTCCTTGATTAGGATATATCTGGAAAGACTTCAAGCTCATACATCAATGTGATACATACAGTATATCAGAAAGAAACTGTCAAAAGCTGGCAGAATACATTCAACCACATGTTTTTTTATTATAAAACCAGAGGTGAAGTACATAAAGCATATTGCTTGTACATATATGTAGCCTAAACATGGGCAAGTGGGTAATCATTTAAGATATGTTGTATATACAGTCGTACCTAAAGTTTAGGCACCCATGACAATTTTCATGTTTTTCATTTATAAATTATTTTGTGTTTGGATCAGCAATTCCATTTTGATCTATCAAATAACTGAAGGACAACATAATTTTTCAGTAGTGAAATGAGGTTCATTGGATTAACATAAAATGTGCAATATGCATCAAAACGAAATTCAACATTATGGTTTAGGGGAAGGCTATAAAAAGGCTATAAAAAGCTATTGCAGAGATTTAAGCTCTCAGTGTCCACTGTGACAAACATGGAAGACCACAGGCACAGTTCTTGTTAGGGCCAGACATGGCAGCCCAAGTAAAATATCAGAGAGGCAAAGGTGAAGGATAGTGAGAACGATCAAACAGCTCACAGACCACCTCCAAAGATCTACAACATCATCTTTCTGCAGAGAGTGTCACTGTGCAACAGTTCAGCACACTTTGCTGTACGGGAGAGGAATGCAGAAGAAGCCTTTTTAAGAAGAGATAAAACTGTGGATGGATCAGAGTAAAGAGGAGCTTAGAGAGTGTTTCGATAAAACAGAGTGGCAACTGTTCTTTGATGAATGTGATAATGTACATGAAATCACTGACACCATCACCTCTTATATTCGTTTTGGTGAATATAATTGTGTTAAAACAAAAACAAATCAAATATATCCAAAAAACAGCTCACTAAAGATCCTAAAACTTGCCTTAATGAGAATTTATTCATTTATTTTGTAAATGAAAATCATGGAAATTGTCAGGGGTGCCTAAACGTTTGCATATGACTGTAACTACTTGACATATCCATTTTCTAATGAAATGAAAACAACTAACACCTTGTCCAGTAAATGTCACCACAATGGAACATTTAAATATATAGCCAATATCAATGGAAGTGACCAGAAAAACAAACACAAGCTGAGATTAAAATTGACTGTTGGAATGTTTTTCTCTTGATTTACAAGTCCAGAAACTTTGGAACTTTTGAATGTGGCCAATATCAATTTAAGTTATTTAAGTGGATATGTAACCACATGCTGACATAAAAAAACTGTCAGAAACTGTCTTTTGATTTCAAAGGTCTGGAAACATTGGAACTCATAAATATGGCCAATTTGAACTGAAGATATTTGTAAAGTTAAACAAACAGAGAATCTCAAGCAGCCATGAAAGCAAACTGTCAGAACGTGTTTCTTTTGCTTTTCAAGGTCTGGAAACATTATCAAATTGTGTAATAGCATTTAAGTCATCACAAATCAACTCATGAATGTGGCCAATGTCAATTGATGTCATTTGCATAGATAATTTAAAAGAGAAAACAAGCTGAAATAATACAAACAGCCTTACAGTGTTTCTCTTGATTTTCAAGGACTGGAAATCCATTTAATGTCAATCAAATCATAATAATGGAACACATCAATGTGTACAAATGTGTACAAGATACAGTACATGTATGTAAGATACAGATAATGTCACAGCTCAAGCTCTAGCAGGTGTTATCAGGACCTAATTGACTGATTGCTTGTTTGTTATGTGTGCAGTCCTTCAGCTTCGCCCCCTGACCAGGTGCCTGAAGCTTCACCCCCTGACCAGGTGCTGCCCCCCCGTGCTTGGTTTCGTCTTCAGAGACCGCTCCTTTGGGGGGGTACTGTCACAGCTCAGGCTGTAGCAGGTGTATATCAGGACCTAATTGACTAATTGCTTGTTTGTCATGTGTACAGTTCTCCTGGACAATGATATAATTTCCCACCAATCAGCTGTCTTGTTTTCTGTTCACTGTTATCAGCATTCCATTAATGACTCTGCATATTTAGTTTCTGTGTTTGACAATTGCCATTGTTGTTTATTGTTGCATGTATTGTGAGTCTCTGCCCATTTGAGCAGTAACTTTATAAGTCTGCCTTAGAAGCGTTTGTTGTTTTGTTAATCCTGTTATGATGTTCTCAGGCGTGTAGGCTTCACTTTACCATTTGGCAGCACGATAAAAGTGCTATGAGTATTTGTCCTGAGAAGGTTTAAATCTATGTACACTCAGCCATTGCTCATCCTGTGTTGTACGACGTTATGTACAGTGAGTGATTGTAGCCTTGTAGGCATAATAGTTTGTTATTTTGGGCTTTACTGTTGCCGTAGTGTTGCATAGCTGATGATGGCTTAGTTGTTTGTTTCGTTTATGCGCGGTCTAAATAAAGGGAGTACTGTGAATTCCTGTAATCGCCTCCTACGTTCTATCCAGCACACTCCACCCATTACAGATATACAGGTCCTTCTCAAGAAATTAGCATATTGTGAAAAAGTTCATTATTTTCCATAATGTAACGATAAAAATTAAACTTTCATATATTTTAGATTCATTGCACACCAACTGAAATATTTCAGGTCATTTATTGTTTTAATACTGATGATTTTGGCATACAGCTCGTGAAAACCCAAAATTCCTATCAAGGGTCAACCCTGTCGTTTTTCCACAAGTTCTCATCCACATCCTCCCATTATGTCCTCCCTGTAAAACAAATCTCAGAGAATGGCATGCCCGACTCCATCGCAGATATTGTCATGCATTCAGCATTCAATGCATATTTGCCTTATTTGCTCCCCTGGTACAAGCCTTGCGTAGAGTTCATCCAGGGATGTAATGCAGCAATGCATTGAGTAGATTGCTACACACATGGAGCTGTGTGCAACCACCTGACACGGGGACATCCACCACCTGATCTTCTAAATGGTTTAAAGGAATGCTACAGAGTAAATCATTTTTTTATATAGTATTTAAAAACGCTACCCAAGACTGATTAATGTCATATATATTGCTTTTCTGCATTTTTTTCCGAAAACAAACGAGTACAGTATGTGCGCTTCTATACCAGATTTTACTTAAAATACCACATAGCCCAGAATTAAATGTAAACTTTGCACCTGTGGCTGCGAGTCACAACTGTTGTGTCAAATTTAGAATAAGACCTTGTGTTTGAAATAAAACCCCAGAAAATGAAGCCATTAGCCAGTTATCTACACATCGATTACTAAAACTCGTATTTCGGTTGTTATTTCCAAATAATTTTACCAAAAAGTATACACCCAGTATCCAGACACTCAATACAAGCTATAGGAAGCGTCTAGATTCTAGAGGCTGTTATTTCTGCTAAAGGAGGCTCACCTAAATATTGATGTGATATTTCTGCCCCAAATAAAACAGAGTTAGCAGAATTCTGTGAGGTATTTTTTTTATTTTACTTTCGTTGCTCCATGTATTCACACAATTACCAGAGGCTACTGTACATTGGAGGTAACGGCTACAACCAGGCATGTTGAGTGGTTGAAATAAAACCCTAGAAAACAAAACAATTAAGAAACACTGTCTTGAAAAGGAGTGTCTTGAAAATGTTGCATTCATATTGTTTGGGTCTATACATCTATACATATTTGTGACAACATTTTGCCCAAAAGATGGTACACCATGAAAAATCATTATAGGAGAAATATAAATTCTGGCTTCAGCTTAAAATAAGCATTTAAATTGGGCATAGTGTTGGTATTAAAGTTACTTTCAGGTTTAGGCTTACTGGTTAGGTTTAGGGTTCAGATTTTGGATCTGTGTGATTAAGGTAAGGGCAACATTCATTTTTAGTTTTCAGGTCCCATGTGTATAGAAAAAAGTAATGTGTTTATGAATGTATGGATGTGTCTCTTAAATAAACATGTGCATTTATTTGTAGGACAGCAAAACAAACATGTGACTGCAGCTTATTTAACTACATTTTATATACAGAGATCAAATAAAGCTTGTGCTGATGTATTATTTTATTGTGTAAACCTGCAGATATTGTTAGTCTAAGATGCGACCTCCCATGTTTGCGAACACCACATTGCTTACAGATACCCTCAGACATTCGCAAGTGTGAATGCAACTGTTTCGGAACTCTGTCAAACAGAAGGTGGTGAAGTAGAGTACCTTTCTGCTTGATAAAATAATACTCCTCTGCTCTGTTGATGTGAAAATTGCAAAGCTCTCGAAAGCATGCATCTCATCCTCATAAAACATTCTCACACAAGAAGGAGCTGCTATAACCTTCCAAGTAAACAAACTGGCTACACAGACATTTATACATCTCTATATCAAGTTTCTGTACTGTGCGCTCATATACCACTTGTGAGCTCTCTTGACATTTATGTGTGAGTCTCAGAACATGCCAGTGTAAATTGAAAAGCTATGGAACTTATTAGATGCTTTTTTGGCCCTCTGTGGTAACGTAAAAAGGGCCTATGTGTGAGAGTCTGAGGTGTTGTCATGGGCTTCTGTTTGTTATTTCTACTTCCTGATTGGCTCTAGGGGACATCCACAAGATGCTAAAATACTATATAATCTTTAAACATGAAGGTGAATACCATGCCCTCTCACATCTTGACGGGTTACATCACTACCTAGTATTGCAACATCACATCCCATGAGCAATAACCTCTTCATAAGGTAGTACAGTCACCCAGTACATCACTTGGGTCAAGCTTACCATCTGAGGAAGGCTCGCAGAAATCAACTCCAGTCACCCACATTATGAACCATTCACTCTGGTAGTATTAAACAAATTGTATCGGAGCATTTGTGCTTGGACCAATAGGCAACAACACAACTTCAACTGTCTAGCTATCCCTTCGCCACAGGTGAAACCATCAAATCAGAAATCCCTAACTAACTGCAAGTATAGTAATTACAATAGTTAGCTTCAACAATCAAATGCATGTCGAACAGCGACATCTCTCCTCCAAACTGGTCGACGACGCTCCTCAGTAACCATCCCCAAACCGTTACACCACCCAAACCGTTACACCACCCAAACCGTTACACCACCCAAACGTTACACCACCCAAACCGTTACATCACCCAAACCGTTACACCACCCAAATCGTTACACCATCCCCAAACCGTTACAACACCCAAACCGTTAGACCATCCCCAAACCGTTACACTACTCAAACCGTTACACCACCCAAACCCTTACACCACCCAATTGTTACACCATCCCCAAACCATTACACCACCCAAACCGTTACACCACCCAAACCGTTACACCACCCAAATGTTACACCACCTAAACGTTACACCACCCAAATGTTACACCATCCCCAAACCGTTACACCATTCAAACCGTTACACCACCCAAACTGTTACACCACCCAAACCATTACACCATCCCCAAACCGTTACACCATCCCCAAACCGTTACACCACCCAAACATTACACCACCCAAACCGTTACACCATCCCCAAACCGTTACACCACCCAAACCGTTACACCATCCCCAAACCGTTACAACATCCCCAAACCGTTACACCACCCCCAAACCGTTACACCATCCCCAAACCGTTACACCACCCAAATGGTTACACCACCCAAATGGTTACACCCCCCAAACCGTTACACCATCCCTAAACCGTTACACCTGCGAGAATGAGAGTGAGGGAGAGAAAAAGAGGGAGAGAACCAACACCAAATCAGCGAACACATACGGACTTAACATTAATGCTATTGCCCCTACAGCTGACCAGTCACTTTCTGAGATTCAATCAGGCTTTATATCCATACAGAATGCTTGTGTTGAATTGAAACTGGTACTTACTGCAGGTAAAATCAAGACGATGCTTTTCTCAAATGCATAAAAAACATGAGGATATGTATTTGCACATTGGATGGTGTCTCCGTTGGACGTTTATAAATATTTGGGCATCTGGATTTATGATAGGCTCTCCTTTGAAATGCATATTGATGAGCTGGTTAAGAATCTAAGAGTGGGTTTGACTCTAAATAATAGAAAACAAATTGTTGAATCTACCTTTTTGCCTGTCATAGATTATGGAGACACCATCTATATGCATGCCTCTGCTTCTGTGGTAAAACCTCTTGAAGCTGTGTATCATAGTGCAATTTTGTTTTATTACAGGAGTTTCAGAACCCATCATTGCATGCTTTACCAGAAAGTAAAATGTCTGTCTTTAAAATCTTGTGAAGAAAAACATTTTGAACTTTTTGTCTACAAAGCTCTTTTGCACAAACTACCCCCTTTCGTTAATTCACTTTTAACTGTTAGATGGACTGGCTACCAGACCCGAGCACAGGAATGGCTAACACTATAGATCCCTAAGGATCTCCACTGAATTGGGTAGATCTGCTTTTAATTATTTTGTCCCTCACATTTTAAATGAATAACAATGTACTTTTAAACTGGTGCCATTAGGGCATTTTAGATGTTTACTTGAAGAAGATTTTATTACTGACTTTTGTTTGTTTTATTTGATTGTGTTGCTTTCTTCTTGCTTTTTAACAGCTTTTAGTTGCTTTGCTTGTTTACTGTACGTTGTATTTTATGTGACCTACACAGGTCGTTGCTGCAAATAAGGACTTGTTTTCAGTTTCCTGTATAAATAAATTATTATATTCAACTCTTAATAAAATAAAAAATTAAATATATATATAGGATACATTAGTGTACATATCATATTTATTCTGCATTTTATTCTATTTAAGTATTTAATCCTTGTTATTTTATATTATTACTAGTGTATTTGTGTGTTCTCTTTATACCACTTTAAATTGCATAATTACGAAGGGCTAATAAGTAAGCCTTTCACCATAAAAGATACTTGTTTTATCTGACATGTGTCCCACAAGCATTTGTTTTTCAGACCTAATTGTCTTCAGATTTTAACTCAGTTGTATAATAATTATAAAACATGCTTTCATGCAATGTGGTTCACGGGCATCTACATGTACAGATGCTGGTCTTGGAGTTTATGTGGTTTCATAATCAAATGTGTGGATGAATTTATTCTGGCAGTGACCTAGCTGGATCTAGCGGTCCAGACTCCTGTTCTTCCAGTGTACTAACTCTTCTAACTTCCACTATCAATAAATAAAGCATAAAATACCCCAAAATATATATCTTTAAACAACACGCATTATATTTTCTTCATGTTTTCTTTGCCTTTTTTATATTACTGTGATATACTGTACATTCTAGGAACTAAAAGCTTAGAGCTAGTAATTAGATTTTCTGAACAGTTTGGATGTAATTTGACTTTTTTCTTGACTAGGCTTCTCTCTTGGCTTAACCACTCAGAATACAATCAAAGTGTTCAACATTTAATCAATTTAAAGAGTGCAGCAACCTTTTATCTGTTTAAATCTAAGTGAGGGGTTTTGTGTACGCAACCGTGATCATGTGTAAAAAAAAGATTCCCTTTATTGTGCACTACATTTGGGCTCTTTTATGTTAAGTATTGTACTATGAAGGGATTAAGTTGCCAATTGGGACTCAACTATACTGCAATTGGATTTCCAGATAACTTATTTGTGAGAAATCGTTGTCTCTCACATTACAAAGCTGTTGCCCTAACAAATTGGAACGTTGGAAGAGGTTTAACTCAAAATTGTAACTTTAAAAAAGTTGTAAAAATAAGTGCACATATTTTAAACACTGAAAAACCCCCAAGTTCAAACTATAGGAGCAAAACAATTTACATGTCATCTTGAAGGAGAGGCCTGCAAGGTAAGGTGAAATCCAAGAGCACTTAAGTGTTTTAGAGGCTCTGTAGATTTCAGTGTCTGACAAGTCAAGTTTTACTATCCTAAAGGTATTGATCTTGCTGTCTGAGGAAACCCAGCCAATAGTCAGTGATGAGTTGAAGAGGTGAGGAATGACAGTTGCTATCCAGAGATGGTGTGAATCAGGGGAGGGGTTTGACACAACTGGGAAGGTTGCTAAGCGATCAGACGTAAACATGTTGCCATTTATCCATCTATAACATCACAGAAATAATGAATTTATTATCTATCATTATGCCTAAATCCGTCGTTCTCTCCCTTCAACTATTATAACTCAAACATATTAGGCTAGGCGTTCAACTTTGTTCTCCACATTAATATTCTGCTTTCATTGTCATGTTAATCTAGCCACACAGTCAGAGCTGAATTCATTGGGTCTCACACAGTTGAATAATATGATATTTGGTGATGAATGAAATACATTATTTGAGGACATCTTTTCCAGTTAGCATCAGTCACATTACAGTTGTAGATTAAGGAACACAAAAATGGTGTGTGTGTGTGTGTGTGTGTGTGTGTGTGTGTGTGTGTGTGTGTGTGTGTGTGTGTGTGTGTGTGTGTGTGTGTGTGTGTGTGTGTGTGTGTGTGTGTGATCTTTATTTTAGTACCTGAAGTTCCCACAAAGCACTTCACAATACAGGCTGGGACCTACAAGGAAAAAGCATTTTCCAACAAGCTTATTTCATCTTCAGGACAGGTTGTATAATGAAGGGGACATAAAGACTGAACATGCAACACTCAGCTAACTCATTAACATAGATAGTGAGTACACTAACAGGGGATCTAACCTTGCCAGCTGCAATGGATTATACATGGGGTTATCCACACAGTAGCACCCACACAAACACACAATATAAAGCTCTCACACAGACACACACACA
>JACXGM010002544.1:8838-46390 GCA_016801145.1 Umbra pygmaea
ACACACACACACACACACACACACACACACACACACACACGCACACACACACACACACATTTGACACACCTCCTCCTCACACAGTCACTGAAGCTTGGTCTGAAACACACACACACACACACAAATTAGACACCTCACACAGCAGGGCTTGACAGTAACTTTATTGGCCACTTGTCCTGCGGACAAGTAAATCTATTCTTTACTTGTCCAATAGCAAAAACTACTTTTCTGAAGCAGGCATTGTCATTTTTTCTAACATGCATGTCTTTATTTCTGGGAAATAAGCAATACATCTCTCCTGTCATGTTGAAACTAGGGCTGGGCGTTATTCCCCCAAATGAATATCTTGATATATTCTGTAGCTTTAATGACTAAGGATATATATCTCAATATTTAATTATTTTTAAAGTTTGGAAAATGTATACACATATGTAAAGAAAAAATGGGAATTTTCTTTATTAAAATTAACAAGTGAAGAATTGCACTTTCTTTGTCAAAGAGTTATGCAAGACACAGATATTGTTTTGGAACATTTACCAATCTCTGTCAATTTAATATTCAAATCTATTATAGTAAAAGAATAATGCTCAATCATATTGGATGTGGTGAGTAAGTATGACAAATAGAGCTGGGCAATATGGAAAAAATCTAATATCACAATATTGTTGACCAAATAGCTCAATATCAATATTGCGGCGATATTGTAGGGTTGACAATTGGTGCTTAAAAATAAATATTTACACAATGAGATTTTTGAGAAATAATCATCATTAATGTGTATATAATAACTAAGTGGGGTAAAGGCTAATAATAGAAAAGCTAGAACAGTCTGATATGTTCAGAAAATTACATCACTTTACTGTAATCCGGCCTTTAAAACCAGGAAAAGATAACACTTTTGTCATATCACAAAATATTACGATATCCAAAATCTAAGATGATAATCAGTCTAATATCACAATATCGATATAATATCGATATATTGCCCAGCCCTAGGTGAAACCAGGGAATGAAACGTAAAAAGTACATTTTAATTTTCAGGGAGGCATTCAAGGAGGGCTTTTGCAGTGGCACCAAGGTCATAGGCCAGGGCATTAAGGCCAGCTAGAAAAAAATGCCAACTCATTTGCTCTTAAAAGCAGCAATTCAATTAAATGTGAAGTGCCATCACATTTACAACAGAGCCTCGAACTAACATTTTGGTCACACTGGCATGTACTACTACAGTCACTCAGATTATTCAGCCAATATGTTTGAGAACATTTTCTCAAATAATTGATGCATTCCCAGTTAAAAATAACATGGTACACAGCTGCATCCTTTTTTTACTTCTGTGACCAAGACATAAGATGTGACAAAGGTTTTAGCTACCGCTTTAAGGTTACCATGGTAACGGAGTCTGCAGAATAAAACTGTCACTTGCTATCTTGAATCTGACTTATTATATATTACGTAGATGAAATAAATCACAACCTTCATACAGTGCATCTGGAAAGTGTTCACAGCTCTTCACTATTTCCACATTTTCTTATGTTCCACCCTTATTCTGAAATTGATTAAATTAGTTTCCTTACAAACAATTCATAATGACAATGTGAAAGAAGTGTGTTAGAAATCTTAGCAAATTTATTAAAAATAGAAAAAGAAAAAAGCACATGTACATAAGTATTCACAGCCTCTGCTCAATACTTTGTTGAACCCCCTTTGGCAGCAATTACAGCCTCAATACTTTTTGAGTATGATGCTACGGGCTTGGCACACCTAATTTTGGGAAGTTTCTCCAGCTCTTCCTTGCAGGGCCTCTCAAGTTCCATCAGGTTGGACGGGGAACATCGGTGCACAGCCATTTTCAGATCTTTGCAGAGATGTTCAATCGGGTTCAAGTCTGGGCTCTGGCGGCCACTCAAGGACACACAGAGTTGTCTTGAAACCACTCCTTTGTTATCTTGGCTGTGTGCTTAGGGTTGTTGTCCTGTTGAAAGATGAACCCTCACCCCAGTCTGAGGTCCAAATCACTCTGGAGTAGGTTTTCAGCAAGGATGTCTCTGTACATTGTTGCATTCATCTTTCCCTTGATCCTGACTAGTCTCCCAGTTCCTGCCGTATTGGCCAGGTGATGAGCGGTGCCTGGTTTCCTCCAGACATGACGCTTGCCAATCAGGCCATAGAGTTCAATCTTTGTTTCATCAGACCAGAGAGTTTTGATTCTCATGGTCTGGGAGTCTTTCAGTTGCCTTTTGGAAAACTTCAGGCAGGCTCTTGTGTCTTTTACTGAGGAGTGGCTTCCGTCTGGCCACTCTACCATGCAGAGATGGTTGTTCTTCTGGAAGGTTCTCCTCTCTCCTGAAAAACATTGGAGCTCTGTCAGAGTGACCATCAGGTTCTTGGTCACCTCCCTGACTAAGGCCCTTCTCCCCCGATCGCTCTGTTTGGCGGGACGGCCAGTTCTAGGAAGAGTCCTGGAGCTTCCAAACTTCTTCCATTTATGGATGATGGAGATATAATGACAAAATAATGAATTTAATTTATTTCAGAATGAGGGTGTAACATAACAAAATGTGGAAATTGAAGCACTTTGAATACTCTCCGGATGCACTTTATGTGCATTGTTTAGACTCTTAAGTATTAACAGCGAATGAGCACTTGCAGTGTGTAAGCAAAGCTGTGTATCATGTGACCACCACTGTGCAGTCGGAAGAGTGCACAAAGGCTAACCTTAGCTCACTATTAGAGATAGGAGAAAAAATGTATACTGCAATGTATCGCAATACTCTTTTTGCCGATATTAGTATCGATTCTAAATCCCAAAGATCGATATTTTGTTAGTATATTCTTTAGTAAGCAAGTAAAAAAGATTGCCAGAAAACACTAGTAAATATGGGCATATTTGTCTAGAACAAATTCATCCATATATATCGTCATGAAAGTATTTTACATTTCCTGAAAGCATAACACTGTGCATCCAGAATAATACGCTTCAAGGCAGTTTGCGCGTTCGTCACCAATGGGGAAATGGAAAACCTCCCTATATTTACTTGCATTTCATTACCCATACGTTGTCAAGCAACCGCTAGAGAACAGAAATGTTTGATTGATTGGTCGTCCCTTTTTTTTTATCTCTTTTTCAGACAGGATACAAGCAACGCAATATTTTCCAAGTTCGACATGATAGTGCAGTTTATTTGAGTTATTTCACAAATATCACTGTTCCAAATGCTGATACTGCCATTTTTGTAATTGTTTTAAAGTAAAACTGTAGCCAGGCAGAGGATTATGTTGGTTGTGAAATTACTATAATGTACCATAGGCTTAAATGAAGTCAATGATACATTTAGTCTATATATTTTGTATAATACCTTATTTTACTATATTTTACTCCTATAGTGAGCCATTTTGGGTGGATTACATTTTCAATATAATCATGACAAACATTTTTCACAATAAATTCTAATAATAATACATCGAAAATTTTGAGCAAATGATTGCCATGCTTTTGTTATAGTATTAAATGTTTTTGGCAGTTTATTGTGTTTCGTTGAACTGTTTAGCATGTTTAATTAAGAAAAGAAGCTGAAAAATTGCTAAATTGATTTGCCAAACATTCAGAATTGCGAGAATCGTAATACATATCGTATCGTGAGGTCCCTTGCAATTCCCAGCCCTACTCACTATCTTGTACTTCTAATTTAAACACACCGATTTCTTCACCAATACTCAATTATTTTGGTAAGCTCAATCAATTACATTTTTTTTTACTTGTTCCTTCGGAGTCTGTGAGCTCCATGTCTGACTATTTTTTTTACTTATCCCTGACAAGTCTGTGAGCTCCATGTCTGACTATTTTTTTTACTTATCCCTGACAAGTCTGTGAGCTCCATGTCTGACTATTTTTTTTACTTATCCCTGACAAGTCTGTGAGCTCCATGTCTGACTATTTTTTTTTTACTTATCCCTGACAAGTCTGTGAGCTCCATGTCTGACTATTTTTTTTTACTTATCCCTGTCAAGCGGACAAGCATTAATGTCGAGCCCTGCACACCCACTGAAGCTTGGTCTGAATGTTCCCTATTTCCTAGCCCTAAAACTAACCCTGACCCTAATCCTAACCATACCCTTACCCTAACATGGCTAAACCTAATAGTAACCCCAATTCTAGGATGTTTTTCCCTAAACCTGAGCCATGAATTGCACTTCCCCAACAGGGTACTGGAAAATGTTTACACATGGTCAACTTTTGATGTTTATGTATCAAAGTGGGGACTCCCAGACACACACACTGAAGCTCAGACAGACAGACAAGACAGACAGACGCGCGCACGCACGCACACACACACACACACACACACACACACACACACACACACACACACACACACACACACACACACAGCCACTGAAGCTTGGTCTGAAACACACCCAGATTTGACACACCTCCTCACACAGCCACTGACGCATGGTCTGAAACACACACACACATTTGACACACCTCCTCACACAGCCACTGACGCATGGTCTGAAACACACACACACACACACACACACACGTTTGACACACCTCATCACACAGCCACTGACGCATGGTCTTAAACACACACACACACACATTCGACACACAGCCACTAAAGCTTGGTCTGAAGCACACACAAGTTACACAAGCGTCCTCACAAATCCACTGATGTTAATGCAGTCATATGCAGATTGATTGATAATGATGGTAATTCAGTCAAATGCAGTGTAATAGACAACAATACTGTCATATGCAGTCTGATAGATGATAATGTAGTAATTTGCAGTCCAATAGATAATGGTAATGTAGTCGTCACTTGCAGCCTATAATAACGCAATGTGATGGAAAATGTCACATCTGCAAGATGCCTCCAGTCTCTCAAATTCTCCCCTAAACAAACGTGCTGAACTTGCAGTTTTGACAGATAGGTAGGTCAATGTTTATAAAGCCGGTATAAAAGACGGATGGCGTAGTGTACCTTGGTCTCAGCCAACCAGCGATGAGGGTCTTTCTGCAGTCCAGGATTGAGGGATATTGCCTGGAAAATAACACAGACGGTTAGGCATGGAAGGCTCATCAATTGAAAGATGTCTTAAGTGTGTAAAAAAGATTTGAAGGTGCAGAATTCCCCCGGGCCCAAATCACTCCCAACCTCTTAAAAACGCTGAGCGTGGGAGTTCTAAACGGACAATTACAGCAGGAGCTAAAACGGTGAGCTGAGTGTGGAGAGACAGACAACATTATGTAGCTGTCACATTAAAAACCCTCCCCGGCACAGCCCTGCTGACAACACAGCCTGCATCTCTGTCTGCGTACGCACCGACATACAGGGGCTCACACAACAGAGAATGTGTTTCTAGAACTATCCGGAAGTCTGACATTGTGACGAAAGCCGCGACACCTTTGTCTCTCCCTCCAGTTTCCTGCATCTCTGTCTGCGTACGCACCGACACAGGGGCTCACACAACAGAGGACGTGTTTGTAGAACTATCCGGAAGACTGACATTGTGACGAAAGCCGCGACACCTTTGTCTCTCCCTCCAGTTTCCTGCATCTCTGTCTGCGTACGCACCGACATACAGGGGCTCACACAACAGAGGACGTGTTTGTAGAACTATCCGGAAGACTGACATTGTGACGAAAGCCGCGACACCTTTGTCTCTCCCTCCAGTTTCCTGCATCTCTGTCTGCGTACGCACCGACATACAGGAGCTCACACAACAGAGGACGTGTTTGTAGAACTATCCGGAAGACTGACATTGTGACGAAAGCCGCGACACCTTTGTCTCTCCCTCCAGTTTCCTGCATCTCTGTCTGCGTACGCACCGACATACAGGAGCTCACACAACAGAGGACGTGTTTGTAGAACTATCCGGAAGTCTGACATTGTGACGAAAGCCACGCCACCTTCGTCTCTCCGTCCAGTTTCCTGTAGCGATCGAAGCAACATGCTTGCTGCAATGTGTATGAAAGTGCAAACAATTATCTATCTACTAAGTGAAGAGACGACTCCTAGTTTGCAAAGTAGTAAAATTGGTTCCACTTTTAAAAAAGCTCAGTTTATAATCAACATTTACTCCAACTCCATCCCATAAGGAATTTAACCTATGACAATGTAAAAATACATATTTACATATACATATATTTAAAACACTAACATTTGTAGCTGATTGCTGATCCTTTTAACATCAACAAGGCATTAGTAAACATGCTGTCCCCCTTTTTGCTATTAATTGGGAAATGCATTTATAGTACATGTTCAAGAGTCATAGGGTTGTTTTGAACGAGATGGCAACTTTATATAAAACAGATATCCTACTTCAAATGCATTTACATCTTAAGTTACACAGACTTGTTTTGTAGATTGGAAATAAACTGTTCAGTGTTGTTTCAAATGAGTACGCACATTTCAAAACAATTACAGTATAGCACTGTTTGGGGTGCGAACCGTCGACATTCAGATTCAGTCTTGGGTGTCTGCCCACAGGGCTAGCATCCGGTTTGGCAAAGTGAAGCAAATGCGAACGTGCCTCAAACCTGCATTCTATCTGAATTCCAGCTGGGGGGCGACGCGTGTGGTTGCAAAAGAGGTTGGTTTCTGTAGAAGTCTATGAGAAAATCAGACACTTCTCAAATGATTTATTACCTCTGTAAGCATTTCCATAATGAGTTTATGGTCTCAATCGCTAGTTTGAAGTCTTCTGCAATACAGAATGATGTCATTTTTTTAATTATGGTCTTGTTGATTTTTTAAATCTGTGATAAATCAGGGGGTATTTTAGGGAGTTGCTATGATGTGATTGACATTGACTGTGCCAGTGAAAGTGTGTAACGTAACGTAGAGCGTAAGCAGCGTTGCAAACTCTCAGCTAACGTCACAGTCAGATACCCCCCCTCGTCTAAAATCGTCCCATCCGCAACCATGATGGCTGCGCTCGTAATGGCAAACTCGAAAACTCAAATCAGATCTTCACAAACCCACGGGTGACGTCATACATGACGTCCAGTACTTAATACAGTCTATGAGTCTGCCAAACAAACGAACAAACAGGCCTAAACCATTCCATTATCGCCCCTCCAAATAAATCGGTCAATAATAACTTCATGTTTTCAGGGTTTCTTGTTTTAGAAAGCAATACATAGCTCAACTGTGTTCCTTAATGTTTAAAGGTCAAAGCTTTGTTGATATAAACACTCTAAAAATGTATGTGATTGATAGTTGTGAATCTAATCTTGGCAAGGAAATAGGCATTCATTATTCAAGCATTTTGCTTTGACAGTCTAAATGTAGCTCCAATTGTATTTGAGTCCACTTGCATTCAATATCCTGTATAAAGACATGTTAGACAATTTGGTGCTTCTAAATTAGTGGAAAAAGTTTAGAGAAGGCCATTTCCTGTTCCAGCCTGACTGTGCCCCTGTGGACAAAGCAGGGTCCATAAAGACATGGTTCGATGAGTTTGGTGTGGAGGAACTAGCGTGACCGACACAGAGCCCTGACCTCAACCCCACTGGACACCTTTGGGATGAATTGGAAAAGTGATTGCGAGCCAGGCCTTCTCATCCAACATCAGCACATGCTCTTTTGGCTGAATGGGCACAAATTCCCAGAGACCACACAAAAAAACTTTCCCAAAGGGGTGGTGGAAACTCCATCTTCATGCCCAAGTTTTTGTACTGGGATATCCAACAAGCAAATATGGGTGTGGTGATTAGGTGACCACATACTTCTGGCTATGTCTTGTAGCTGAAATGTACGAGACTCTAATGGTACAGAAAATATCTGCAGAAATTCAGTACTTATAAGCCATTATAGAACTGAATATGTGTATACAACAATGGCCAGTGTTGAAAGTCATTAAATAAAATACAACTACTCTAGAAATTCAAACTGCTCAACCGGGAATAAAGAGCCAATGGCACACGGTTTCTTCACAGAGAGGTGAGAAGCTGCTACAATAATAACTCTTCTTAGAGCTGGAGATGGAAGTCACTGCTGAGAAGAGTGGTGGTGAGCATATCAAGCTGTGGTCAGGCTTTCTATTGTCAGGGAATGGGAGTTTAGGTATAGATGGAACAACGAATAGAGCAAATTCAACCTTGAGGCCATTTTACACTGTGTTATACTGTATTCCCAGAGAGATATGAAAGGATACCCAAGGTCAGGATACCTCCTCTCTTGGCTGAATGAATCAACCTTATGGCAGTGACGGACTAGCTGGTTAGTATAAGAAGTTATTATATTTGATGTGGTGCTCGTGATGCTGCCTTGACCTAGACGACCAGACCAATTTCCTGTTCGCCTCAGGTGTCATCAAACAGCACTAACCTTTTCTTTTATGAAGACGAAAGAAAGCCACAGAAAAGCGGAAGTTGAGAGAGGCTAAAGAGTTTAAAGTGAGAGCTCAATAAGCAAGTTTCGTCAACACACTGGCCTCCCTATTGGCCACTTGTCCTTTGGACAAGTAAGTCTGTTTTATACTTGACCAATAGCAAAAACTACTTGTCCAAAGCAGAAATGTCAAGTATTGTAAATCACATGCATGTCTGTAATTCTGGAAAACAAGCAATACATCTCTCCCCATGTCACAACACAACTGGGGAATATATGGTCAAAACTAATAGTAGTATTGATTTCTTTAAACTACAGCTAGATTCAGGGGAGGTGTGTAGTTGACTTCCTGATCTTTATTTGTCCTGTCCCTGAATCGAGTTGATTGGAGCATAAAACCTTTTCTCGTTTGAGTTCGAGAATACTACGAATTGCATTCTCCGGTAAATACATCCCTAAATAAGAGAGAGATTATTTTCTGCAATAGCTAGTGCAAGTGACGAAATAGAGAGCTGGACGATTTCAAACTTGATCAAGTGTTAATGAACTGTAATACAACCATAGCTCCATGTTTGAAATGGAATACAGCGAGGCAGAAATACAGCAGAATACAGCAAGGCAGGAGCTGGGTGAATCAAGCAGTTGCCGGTGAAGCTATTGAGCCCAGGGTGAACTCGCACTGCTGGTGGATGTGGAAACTGTAAATACAAAGAATATTGCACATCCACTTGGATAGGTGCAGGACAGAAAAAAATAGAATAAGAAGGCAAATGTCCGCAACTCAGTAATGCTCCTGTGTAATTTTGTTATAAAACGCAAAGATAAACAGACAATGTTTCGATCCTACAAGGATCTTCGTCAGGTCATAACTCTCCCATCAAACACGCCTAGATATATACTTTATGTACATAGTGTTGAACCAATCAGTGTACCTTTAGCAATTATGAATGTCAATGATTAATAATACTGTATGTAAACAAAAAGGTGCAGAATTTTTATCCAAATAATAATAATAATAATAATAATAATAATAATATTACACAGGAGCATTACTGAGTTGCAGACATTTGCTTTTTATAGAATGTGGAAATTGCCCAGCAATAGCAGAAAGAAAGTGTTTGTTGTAAAGAGCGGGACAGGGCTTTGTCACGGAGCCGTATTTGTCACGAGCAACCCATGTTTGAAAACATAATGTAAGGTAAAATCGCAGTCCCACATAACACACAAGTCACCAATTGCTAATTAATTTGTTTAGCTGTATACATTCTACTTACTTATTTTTACTTGTCCCGGACAAGCCTTGATGTCAATCCCTGAGTTGTCCCAACAGGGTAAGGCCTCCAACTCAGCAAAAACCCAGACTTAAATTTCAAACTATAATTAAACCTAGGATCGGCTTCGTATTCTGTGTCAAGGCCTCCTTCACTCTTCCTGCCAAAAACATCCTTTTGAAAATGACCATTCGACCAATTCTAGACTTCGGTGATGTCATTCATAGAGCTGCCTCCAACTGCCTCCTTAGAAATTTGATATAATCTAGCATGGCGTCATCCGTTTTGTCACCAATGTTCCATAACACCCACCACTGTGACCTCTAAGCTCAAGTTGGCTGGGCCTCGTTACACACTCTGCACCTAACTCACCGGTATCATCTTATTTACGAGTCATTGCTAGCAAAAACCCTACGTTACCTAAGCTCACTCATCTCCAGAGCATCACATAACTTCAACCACTCCTTCCAGTTCTCCACTGCTAACAATTGAAACAAATGACAAAAACTTTTGAAACTCGGGTCCGTGCCGGAGTTGGTGTAGCAGTGTAAGCTCCTGACTCTGGTCTACACATATCCCCTGGTGACGGAGGTCTGAGCCCTGGCTCAGCTTACTGTCTGTACCCTTCCTCTCTGTCTCCCCCTACCCGTCTCCCTGGCTTCTGCTTCCTCCTGCTACCCCCCAAAAAAAAAAATTGCAGTCCATCATCCCCCTCACTACCCTAAGTGCCTTTATCACACACACGGCACATATTTACCTGCACAGCTGTCTTTGTACGATTTTGCAGCTATGCTTAATATGTTACCTATTCCAGTGTTGTTGTTTTGCCTGTTTGCCATGTCTGTTCATGTTTCCTAAATCTAGGGACATGCATAAACCATTAAATAAATCTTTCTGGGACACCTTCAGGGTCATAGAGTAGTACTGTAAAATAGGTATCTAATAGTAATTGACAGGCATGCTAATGACTTAATTGATCTATATCTCTAACGATTGTCCTCATTGGCCCAATCACTGACAAAGTTTGACTTCATTTTAACATGACAAATTACAGTTGATCACTGCTTGAGCCCAACTTGACTCTGCACAATGAGAAAATCTATATGCTGGAGCAACGCGGGCGGCTAACTGGGCTGGTTCAGTGAGAGGGGATAGAACGGCGCTGTGGTTTGAGTGTGAGCGTGTATGAAATAAACAAGGGCATGATTAAGAGTGTGTGTTTTTATGGTGAACTGATGAAACTGTGTACTGATAGGGATGTCAAGGTTTGGAAGTCAAGAGGTATAGTTAATGTGTATAAGTCACAGGTTTGTGTGTGTAATAAGTGAAGGTGTGTGTGAGACACAAGTTTGTGTGTAATATGTGAAGGTGTGTGTAAGACAGGTTTGTGTGTGTAATATAGGTGAAGGTGTGTGTGAGTCACAGGTGTGTGTGTAATAAGTGAAGGTGTGTGTCAGTCCTGGTCATGACGTTACACTGATCCAAAAGTGTCTAGCTCGGGAAACCTACCAGAGGATCGTAAATCAATATGTTTATGGGGACCGACCTAGTTTAACTATTGAAGTACCTGGGCAGCAGCAGTGCTAATTTCACCCCACTGCGGCAAGTCCAGAAGTTTATATCTAAAAAGGCTGGTGGGGAGGAGATGTAGGTGAGTGAAGGGAGACCCTTGAAAGACTAAATCTACTGCGCTTCAAGCTTAAGGACCTACGACCCTTCTTGGAGTAACTTAGCAAAGAATACAATATGAAACCACAACACAATTAAAAACATGCTGGCACGGTCGTCGCCCAGTCGAAAAAAGACCGCAGTGGCAGGTTGGCCACTCTGCCCGCCACTGGTTACATCAAATCAGCGAAGAGTGGCAACATCAAACAGTTCAGCGTTTCCACCTACAATTTTTCGGCCCAATCCTAGAGTGGGAGGCAACATCAGCTACCACTCAATCTCGAACGACAATGGTCAAAGGCTAATCAGCATGTGTGAGTTTAAGCCTGCGCCCAGTGAACTCTTGGTTCCAAAATTGACCGACAAGACTGCGCACATAGAAGAGCCCAAAAGGAGACTTTGCTGAACTAGATAGACCACATTGTCTTCAACACCAAGTGGTGGAAGTCAGTCAAAAACTGTTGCGCTTACAACATCTGTGCCATTGGTCAGACCACAAGATGGTGAGCACCAAATTCTAACTGGCACTGAGAACAAAAAGAAGCCAATCCATTGCCAGGTGTATCTTCCAGAACGACAAGCTGAAAGACGTGAACATCCGAGCAAATTCTGATCTGGAACTTTGCAATCAATTTGCCGTTCTTCTTGACGAGTCAAACTGAAAACACCCAGAGACTAATAGAGCATAGAACAGACACACTCAACACTGCGCTGGTATCAGGGAGTGAAAAAGTCCTAGGCAAAGGACCGAAGTTAAAACAGCCGAGCTCGGTCAGCAGTTCAACGCTGTAGCTCATTGCAGAAGAAGTGGCGAAGGACAATTTCAAGTGCAATCAAAAAGTGATCATGGAAAAATAGGCAGTTGAGTGTCAGGACAGCTTTCGAAACTGACAAATAGGCATATTACAACACTCAACTATAATGTGGACTCTAATCAACAAAATCTCAGAGAAGACGCAAAATGCTGCAGCAAGCAAAGTCCAAATGCTGCGCACCGAAACAATGGATGTCAAGCCTGATCATCCCATTGCCCAAGAAGGGCAAACTACAGCTGATGAACAACTTCAGAGGTATCGGCTTGACATCCATCGCAGCAAAAACATAAATGCATTCTCCTCAACCGCATCGACAAGCTGCTCAGAAATAACCACACAGGCTTCGGGAGCGGGTTCAGCTATGGACAGCAGATCCACATCCTCGAAGAGTCATCGAAGGGGCAAGAGCACAACTACTACCCTTGTACATCACCGTTACAACTACAAGGCGACATTCTAGCTCCGTTACTATTCATCATAGTAATAGATTATGTCTTCAGGCTATCTGCTGGAAGCTTTGCATACTTTACACAAAGGACCTCCACCCAGGATTAATACAAGACCACAATGCGGTACAGCAATAGAGAAAGAATTTAGAGCCGAATGCAAGCTAAACGATTTAGCATATGCCAATGATATTTCACTCCTGGAAGATGATCTCATCAGGACACAACAACAGCTCACCCAGCTACAGCAATAAGCTGGCACAGTCGGACTAGAATTCAATTAGAAGACTGCCGATGCATCCAGTGAAAATGAACAACATCTACAAATAAACGGGAAAGTATCTTGGATCCTATCATATCAACGGAGAAAGATGTAAAAAAATTGTATCTCTCTTGCATGGGTGGCCTTTAATAAGTTAAAGAAGCTGCTTACCGCTTCAACACCCAAGCCAAAAATAGAATGCAGGACTGGGCTATATAATGCAACTTGTATGGCTGCGAGACATGGGTTTTAACAAAAGCTGTAGAAGAACTGGATGTGTGTTGCGAGAAAGTGCTACCAAGCCATGCTGGGAATTACACAATTAGATGCCCATGTGACAAACGAGGAACTCCACAGACTGACCAAACATCGTCCAGTCAGCATGACCATCCGCAAGCTACAAATAGAGTTGGTGGGCCACTGACTTTGCATGGAAGAGAACGAACCATCCCACATCTAAACCATTTATCACTCAGAAGTCAGGGACAAGAACAAGCGAGGAGCCCCTTGCCTAAATTTCAGACACAAAATCCGGCGCTACATCGACGAGTACAACAAAAGCCAAAAGGCCCAAAATCAAATAGCTTTCCACGCAGCGAAATGTAGTCAGTCACTCACCCATGTCGAAAAAAAGTGATCATCAGCATCGCCAGGAATAGAGAATATTGGAAACCTGGGGACCCAGGTTTTAGTGGTGAAATAGCGTTTACTCACATTTTCATTTAGTTTATTATTGTTTACCAACTTATTGCGTTCCCAGCATTCTTCAATGGTGAAAATGTTAATGTTGTTGATCTAAATTCCAAAAGCGCCAAGCCTCATTTAAAATGTGTGGAATCACGAGTGCATTTATTCCCAGCGCATGTTGACAACATTTCTCCCCTGCGCATGTAAACTGACGTTATATCTGCAGATCACCGGTGCTGGCAGAGACGTAGCAGACGATGTGCCAGACAAAAACAATGTTTTTTTTCTATATTAGCTATTATTACAGAACTCCTGCATCTGTTCTAGGAAAAAAAGACTAATCTAAAAACTGACTTTTGGTCAAAACAGTAAATAGTAATTGCTGATATTTCAGTCAGGTGTCTAGCTTTAATAGCTATCTAGCTCTACAGTCAGTCAGTAGCTATTTAGCCAGCATAGCTCTGGTTACCTACTGTAATGCAAAAGTAACTTTATAAATAGCTAAATATATCTAAATACATAACTAGCAAAGTGTAGATAATATAACTAATATATTGTAGGTATTTAATAAGAGAATGAAAGAATTGTGGTTAAACACACACTGTAAGCCCTCACTCATATGCCCATAAAAGTATAATTCCAAACGTTGCTTTTCAGAGAATGAGACAAAGAGGAAGAGGCAGGAAGAGACCTAGAGAGGAAACAGGTTAGTGCTATGGTAGTGCAAAAAATATATTTTGTTGATAATAAATGCCTTCAAATCGTCGACTAAGCCATTGCAGTAGGTAAATAAAGTAATTTTCAATACATATTCGCGTGCATCTCATATGAGATAAACATAAAACTGACACATTTCAACATGAACATTTTAAAAGGGCTGAAGGCTTATGTAGGATCTGTGATGAGTGATCAGATTAATGTGCACAGCATAGGTAGGGTGCGTTGGATTGTGTGGCTCGGGTTGCCAGGAAGGTACATTCGGACCGATGGCCTCACTAGAGCAGCGACACCGAATTCCACAACAAGTAGGAAAGAGATGAGTAATGTCAGCCTATCTGTGCTTTATAGCGGATTTAGCAACTATGGTACTTTGGAATCTGCAAAACTTCCTAGTAAGTGTATTTCCTTTCCTAAAAGTATTTTTTTCTAAATTAATGAGTAAACAGATGCCATGGGGTTTAAATGATAGCTTGGAATTAAAGCATAGTTCTGTATGCAATATAGGTTCATAATGGGTAATTTATCTATCACCGTGCAGCGAACAATTTGTGCGTCCAAATCATGTTTTTGCACCAGTAACTAAAAAAGTAACTAAAAGTGCCACCAGTGGAAAAGGTTAGTGAAGAGCCCTGTGTAATAAGTGAAGGTGTGAGTCACAGGTTTGTGTCTATAATAGGTTATGGTGTGTTTAAGTGAAATGTGTGTAATAGTTAAAAGGTGTGCGTTTACTTTGAGCTTGCCCTGTGAGTCCTTAGAAAGTGCTCTGCAGGCAGCCTCTAGCTCCTCCCCAACACAACTCAGGATGGATTCCCGTTCGGTCTCCAGGCGACATAGTTTGTCCTCTAGGTTAGCGACTGTCTCTAGAGATCCCCTACGATGTTCTTCCGCCAGAACAGTAACCTTCACCTATAAGAGGGAGAAAAAGGTGATAACTGTACCTTCGAGAGCATGCTTTTCCTTTGCATGGAGGGCAATGCTGTAATGGTATGGTCAAGCTTCCGTTGTCAATAACAACAGAAAATACCCTGAAGACAGACAGGCAGATAGAGACACACACAAACCAGACAACCTTGAACATCTGACCGCTCTTTCCACTTAGCTACTCCCTTATGGAACCTTCCAGTGTCAGAACAGCATCCTCCCATTCTAAGTCAATAGTCTGTGGGTCTCTATGGAGATACATGAATCAATAGGTCCATGGCCGAGGACCTGTAAAATAACAGGAGGCGGTGAAGAGGCGGGTCTGTGTGAGGGTGTGTGGATTATAATAAGCCTCCGTCGTCGTGGGATAACCAACTGTCTGACGTTAATGAGAGCTATGCCACTTAATGATACATGGATCCACCAGGCCTTCAGTTACTTGTCAGATAAACACGGTGCTGCCTGCCAGAGGAGTGGATTTGAGCTACACATAAATACGCTAGCTAACGTCGTCACTGGTCAGAATGAGAAGCTGAGCACTAAGCTGATTCTAGATCTGTGGTGAAAAGACCCCAAAGTGTTGAAAATCTTTTAGGGAAGACCGTTTTGGACGTACTTTGTCATCCAGTTCCTGTTTGAGAAGCTGGTACTTCCTGCGGAGGAGTGAGTGTTGCTCCACCCCTCCGCTCAGCTCATCTGTCATCCGGTCACACTCAGCCTTCATCCGGTCCAGCTTCACACGCAGCGCCCTCACCAGCTCCTTGTCTGATGCAGCATCCGCCTGCAGGAAGGACGGCTAAATTATGCATGCGTTTAAATTGGAAAGCGTCTGGAAACTTTTTAGAGCACGTAGGAGAATGTCCGAGGGGGGCAACCTTGGATGTATTCTAAAAAGGGAGGCAATGAAATAAAGTAGAAAATTGAGCCCTGAATACCTTAACTGGAGAACAGAACATTAGTCAAAAGCAGGAACAGAATATCGAAATGTTTGGCAGGGAATCCAGATAGACAGAGGGCAAAGTTATTTCACAGAGACATGTTAGGATGTGATCGAATCAATGAAAAGGGGCTGACTTGCTGACCGTGTTTGAAGGGTAAAACAGAGGTTTTCAATTGTGATATGGTGGGCCGGTTATTTTGGATGTGTATCTGAAGCCTGAAATTCCCTTAAAATGTTTTGAATCCTAACGCCTTGTTCATCACAGAACTCTGAGATAACATCACAATGAGAAGGCCAGATGGTATGGATTTTACTAAGCTAACGACCGAGCTAGACCAGCCATATCAATACAGACCATTCCTCAGGAGTGTGTGTTGTGTGTGTTTGTTTGTTTGTTTAGAGGAACCCAGCCCCCATCTGAATAGCTGCCTTGATGAGCCAGTCACCCTGAAGAGGAGATAGAAGTAGTGGTTAAATATTCAGGCCTGAAGGGAGCCTGCTATCTAACTCTCACCACAGTAGCAGGAGGCTGTCCTACATCCACCCTGACTCAAAGCTCTGGGAGGTCTGGGACTGCAGGGGCAACCAGCAGGACATTGAAATGACATTAAAGGAAAATGGAGCTCAACATCGGACTGATGCCAACATTTGGATAATTATTTTCAAACTTACATTTTCATCAAATATTTTGCAACCAACATGTTCCACCAAGATTAACAACAAGGGGCTAATATATTAACTACATTGAGCTAATATATTCATTTCTAGGGATAGGAAATTACCTACAAGAGCTAATATATTACTATATACACTAATGTTCAAAAGGTTTGGAACATCAACATTTTTCCATGTACACATTTAAATGTGTCAATGGACTCTGAAATTAAAGCATAGGAAAGATAAACAATTAGAGGTAAAAGCGTGATTAAAAAAAATTGGATCTCGATATTTGACTTTGAAAAGTTGCTACCATTTGCAGCTATAACAGACAAACGCACTTGTGGCAATTGGTGAACTGTGATGCTTTTTTTGCCATTAAATCGGTGTGTGTGTGCCCAAAATGTACATTCTTACAGAATTTGGGGAGGACAATTTTTAGGTTAGCGTGGTTAAAGTGGCCCGCTATGGCAAAAAATTTGTCAGGGTGTGCCGTTTGCTGTTCACAATCACATCATAGATTTCCTGCAATGCTTCCTTTGAATTTGCCTTTGGTGGAATGTATATAGCAATAACAAAGACAGAGCTGAACTCTCGTGGCAAATAGAATGGACGGCACTTTACAGATAATAACTTTGACAGAGGCGAACAATGCATCAAGGCTGCCAAAATATTTACATACCATGCCTGGTTTATGTACAGTAAGTTCCCAATTATTATGCTAATTGGATTTTATTGTCATAAACATTAAATATTTTGTTTTTAAATCAAACTCATAGATGGCATTGTGTCTATGGGCTCTTTGGATCACTGACATCAATCTCAGACACCTTTAATAATTAGTTTGCCAGGTGAGGTCAATTAAAAGAAAACTACTTAAAGGAACATGCCACAGTTTTTTATTCACAATCTCCCCTCGATGTACTGTAGATAGGTGGGCAAATGTATTTTTGTCTCAGTGAATGCATTGTCTTAGTACAACAGCAACGCCGCTAGCTTAGCTTAGCATAGTAAATGGAATCCTATGTTGCCGGTTAGTAAAAGTGACCCAACAAATACGAAACAAAATCGAATTACTTATTATGGCCTGCGTATTCACAACAAGTACAAATAGCAATGCAGATTAATACTAGGCCATTTCCTAGGCAGATATTGACTTGGGACTATATTGGGGCAAAGCACAGCCGAAGCACTGTTAATTGGGCGTATGTGGAAGATTTCAGCATATTCTGAAAGTAAGCAGTTCCACTCACTCCTTTTTGCTAAGCACCGTGGATTTGTTAGTGGACGCAAGCTTCAACTGAAACAGTGGCGTGAGGAGGAGCATAGTGACACCTATGAGTGGTGCTCCAGATGACAAGGTACCTTCATCTCTCGGAGTTGCATCTCCATGTCATCCTTCTCCTTCCTACAAAGCCGTACTTTCTCCTGCACCTCTCGGTCCTGCTTGGACCTGCCGTCCTGCACCGCGTCTCTGAGACTAGCCAGCTCCCTCTGGTGCACCTCCCTCTCCAGCTCCAGCTGATGCCCCAGAGAAGCCCTCTCCTCCTGAGCCGTGGCCAGCCGGGCTGCCCCCTCCGCACTGCTCTTTTTGAGCTCCTGTCTTGCGGCCTCCTCCTCGGCTAGGCGGGTGGCTAGCTGGGCACGGGCGGTGGTTAACTCCTTAATGGCTGCCTGGAGGCCACGTAGCTCCTTAGACAAAGGGAAAAAGCACAAGTGTCATGTTAGTATATTTCTATTTCTTTTGAAAGCTATAACAGTAACGAATGCTTCGCTCTCTGGGCCCCGAACAAAAGTGGGGGGCCCTATAGTAAGTGAGAGGGTGCCATTTGGACCTGGGCTGTGAAGTAACCTGCTGTACCTCCTGGTCTCTCTGGCTGCGTCGGGCCATGGTCTCAGCCCTCTCCTCAAGCCTCTGGTTCTCCTCTCTGAGCCTGGCCTGCAGGACAGACTGCCGCTGGGCCTCGTCCTCCAAGGCTACAGAGGCCTCCCTAACCTCCCTCACCTCCTGCTCCAGACCCAGGTGCCGTGACCGCATGTCTGACAGCTCCACATCTTTGCGGTGCACCTCCTCCTCACTCTGAGCCAGGCGCCTCAGGACGTCGGCTAGCTCCCGATGAACGCCCTCTCCCTGCTGGGCCAGGGACTTAAGCTGGGCCTGCGCCACGTCTCTCTCTTTACATGCCTGGGAGTGCAGGAGAGACGAGAGGGGGACAGGAATGCACCAGGAACAGATAGTAGATGGGAAACGCAGAATGAGAAAATGGGGAGAGGAAGAACGAAAGAGAGAAACGAAAGGACCGATAAGTCATTGGGACTATGTATGCAAAGCGCAAACAGCAGTTTCAACCCAGATAGTAAACAGCATTAGCACAGCTAAGCTCTGTAGTGAAGCTAAAGGCCTGTTAAAGAGAGATTGGTGGTCCTTTCCTCCTCTGATACCACTACTACCCAACCCCCTACATTCTGCCTCGGGGAACAACTCCCTAGGGGCTTGTCCCAGCTTGGAGCTCCAGACCTAATCAGTTAATTGAGCAACTCATTCTATTCCTCCTCGCTTATTAGGAAGAGAACTAATTCAGGGTATTCATTCTCTTCACGTTGATACAGTGCCAGGTGTCATTCAGTCAGTCAGCCAGTCAGCCAGTCAGTCAGTCAGTCAGTCAGCCAGTCAGCCAGTCAGCCAGCCAGTCAGCCAGTCAGCCAGTCAGCCAGTCAGCCAGTCAGCCAGTCAGCCAGTCAGCCAGTCAGCCAGTCAGCCAGTCAGCCAGTCAGCCAGTCAGACAGCCAGGCAGCCAGGCAGCCAGCCAGGCAGCCAGTCGCAGCTGATGGGGAGAGAGTTTGAAGGTGACTCGTACAACAGAGTAACAGGTGACTTTCCCACTAATAATGACTGGTGGAGTGACTCCATGAAACCACTCAGACATGGACAGCCGCACACCAGCAATCTAAGATTGATTTTTATTTTTATTTCATTCAATCAGGTATGTTAATTAAGAACCGATTCTTACTTCCAGCAACTACCTGTGGGGAATGTTATGAGGGAAGCAATTAAGGTTCACCATCTCTTACAGACAGAATGAGCCAACTTCAACCATGGCAGGCAGGGGATTAAAATGAGGGACCAATTTGGACACCAGTCAGGTGCAAACAGCACGGCGCCCTGTACCCCACTGCCGGTTTGCTTCTGAAGCTAAGCATGGTCGGGCCTGGTAGGCCCCTGGATGGGACACCAATGCTGCTGGAAGTGGTATTGGAGGGCCAGTAGGGGGCACTCCTCCCTCTGGTCAAAAAAATCATTCCCAATACCCCAGGGCACTGAAGGGACTCTACCCTGTGTACGGTGCTGTCTTTCGGTTTGAACGCTAAACGGGTGTCCTGACTCTGTGTGGTCATTAAAGATCCCATGGCACTTATCGTAAGAGTAGGGGTGTTAACCCGGTCTCCTGGGAAACAAAAAACCTATCTGGCAACCTAACCATCCCCAGCTTTCAATTGGCCGTTGCCGCTAATGACAATATGTTCACAGTCAACCTGCCTGGAAAAATAAATGCCCTAACCACTAGGCCACCTTGCCGCCAAACCTAGCATCTCAAGGTTCCCCTATGTATACGGCATGGTTTGTGTGCACTCAAATAGTTCTTTAAAATGCATATCTCCTCACTTTGGCAGCTGCTCTTCCATTACCAGAAAGCCTCCATTACAAAACAGCATGACCTCCCCGTCTCAGGACAGACCTGTGTGCCTTTCTCTGTGTCCAGTTGGGCCTGTCTCTTCAGTTCCTCCATGTCCCTCTCCATCCTCCTGCACTTGGCCCTCCACTGTCGGACTGCCTCCTGGGCCCTGCTCTTCAGCTCCTCCCTCTTCCTGGTGCTGTCCTGTAACTGGACCTCCATCTCTTCTGCCCTGAGCTCGGCCCGGGCCCTGTCACCAGCGCATGCCTCCGACCGCCTCTGGATCTCCTTCAGCTGCTCCAACATCCTCAGCTGCTGGTGCTCGCGCCTCGCCAGGTCTGACGACAGCGCCTGTGGGCGGGACAGGGAGGTAGGGTGACAACAAAATTACTCATCAGTTGCTTCTCTACAACTGTATTCCAGTCTCTGAAATGCTCTTACTGAATGCCAACTTGGGCAGTGTTGAGATCTCTTTGGATTACTTTGACAGATCTTGGTTCTTTCAGGTAAATAAATTACTGTTAGTGAGATACTCTTACTGTCATCTGAGATGACACAACATCAAGAGATATGGCGCGGAGCAAATGGAAGCGCTTGCACACAAGACTGAGACAAACTGATTTGAACTCAATTCAGCTTATAAATGCAAAGAGATCTTCCGAGAATATACACGTGTATGCTTGACACACAAACACAAGACACACACCTCGACCTGGTTGCAGAGCTGAGTTCTCTCTTTGTCTTTGCGTTCAACCGTTCTCCTGAGATCGTCCACCTCGGTGAGGACAGACGTTCTGCTCAGCTGGGCTCTCAGCTCTTGCACTTCTCTCTGCAGCTCTGAAAGCCGCCCACAACCTCCTTTCACATCAGCTCACAGTGCTCAATGCATTACCTAACACAGACAGCCAACACTCAACCTTCATCTCCTCCTATCACAGAGCCAATACCTAGAGTCAGGCCGGCTCTCCTGTCATCTCTGGCCGGTTGGGTGTCGATGGGCTGGGTAGTGAGTCTGGAAACCTCCCTCTGCAGGTCCAATCTTTCCTTCTGTGTTCTCAGCAGCTGGACACGCATCTCCTCTACCTGGGAACATCCTGATTAATGCAGTAGAACCACACACACACACACACACACACACACACACACACACACACACACACACACACACACACACACACACACACACACACACACACACACACACACACACACACACACACACACACACACACACACACACACACACACACACACACCTTTAACAATACCAACAGTATTACAATACCTGTTGCAGTAGAGCTTCCTTGCCTCCTTCTGATTGGTGAAGCTGTCTCCTGGCCCTCTCCAGCTCCGCCTCCATCTGGAGGATAGATCACATGACTAGAGGCAAGTAGTTTCCCTCAACGTGATCAGGGAAAACCCAAATACACAGCCCCCCAACAGATAGAGGACATTGGTAAATTAAATAAATCCTAAAAAGCACTTCTTCAGCTTATAAGCAATGGTATTAATTGCAGTTTTGTGTGTTGTCCTGTTTAGAAACTTTGAAAAGGTAGGAAGTATGACACAAAATCCATGGATGAAGTGTGTGCAGATACACAAAAACAAGCACCGTGGATTTCTGGCTTTCTGCGAGCAGTAGTGTTTTCTTGACGGCTTCCTCAGCTTCCAGAGCCTCTCGTCTCCTCAGGGCCTTGACACGGAAACGACAGAGTAATGAATGAAACATCCTGACATCACAGCCCGCAGCTCCGCACATTTAGTATGCGCTATCACAAACAAACTAAATTAGCGACTAACACAAGCCTTTTGGCCGGTGGGCGAGCCTGGCTGAGAATGAAAACGCTGTGGAAAGGAGTAGCCTTCAGGCTAGTGGATGAGCAAACACTCCGGAGGTTAGACCTGAGTAATGGTGTTGCAGCAGGCAGCTAGCTGGTTTCCATCTCATCTTAAACTGATCATCTGTTGGATTATAATAGAGCCTAACATCTTATCCCACACAGCAGTTCCCACTGTTGTGTAAAGGCTTAATGATGGGTAACAGTTCCGTAAAACAGCAGCCAACAAGCACCAAATGATCATTCCAATCAATCACATCAATGCCAAATAGAGTGCAGCCTTATTATAAAGCCAAAGAGGCAGACACTCACTACACCCCTTTTCTTTAGTAGTAAAAGAGATGATTTTCCTGTTCATTTCCTCTCCTCTTGTTTATTTACCCTTCATTTAGGAACAAATATATTATTTTTCCCCAGCAGCCCGGGGCAGCCTGGCTCTGCAGTGGAAAGAGATGCAAATGACATATCCACCCCTCTTATCAATGAAGCTCTGAGAAGTTAAAACCAATTCACAGCTTAACATTGCCCCCCTGTGGTCACTCTGAACAGCAACAACGGGGCTGGTAGATATAAAAAAAATTAACAGGTAAGTTGACTAAGTTCATATTTACAGCAATGACCTGGGAGCAATTACGGTCAAGTGCCTTGCTCAAGGGCACAATGACATTTGGCATAGTTGGGAATCGAACCGGCAATCTTCTGACTACAAGTCTGCCTCCCTAAAAGACTATTACGTTATGAGAGTAATGTACTGTTAAATAAGTTCCAAGTCTAACTGTCACCTCCTGCAGTTCATCAGACATGTTCCTCCTCTGTTCTGGCCGTCTCTCCGGGACAGTTTGCCGATCTGAACGCATGTCCTTCTCCATGTCCTGCAGGCGCTTCTCCACACGAGATGCCACATGTAGCAAGAAAATCACAGTAGGTTGTAACACTAACATCACCTGTAGATTCCCTATTACAGTTCAGTGTTTATTGTCCTGTTGGATTCATTTATTTCCAGTAATTACAGGGTAACTCACTGAGTCCTGCCTCTGTGAAGTTGTCAGGTGCTCCGAGAGATTCTCCAAAGCTCTCCTGGTGTCAATTTCAGACCTAAGAAACAGGGAAACCAAAACAAATGAATGGATGAATGAACGACTGATTGATGGGTACCTGTCGGACAATACAGGGGCACTACCGGTTCCTCCTTAGGATCTCTCTGTCCAAATCATCCCCCAGTCTCAGCTGGTCACTACGCAGGTCCCTCAACGACTGATGCTGGATGTGGATCTGACCAGGAAAAAGACAAACAGAACACCTCCTATAAGGTCACCAAGTGCTGCATACTGCTGTTATACCGACGTTGCAGCAGATAGCAACAGATTCATTTGTTACTGAGAACTACACATTGTGCCCTCTGCTGGCCATTGCCTCTACCTGCACTGCAACAGTGAGTGGCAAACGTTCGATGCTAGCCAACGCTAGAATGCCAATTGGTTGTAACTATTTATCTGTTTAGAGTCATTTCATTATCTTTTCATTATGCTACAATATTTTAGTAGTGCTATTCACTGTTCCATTCCCTTTTTCTTACAATTACCTTGTTCATTCATCTCTTGTACAAAGGTGCATTAATCTCATTAGAACTATGGTAACTCTATTGTGTGAAACGGACGTTGCCTTGCTCCTCTGACCAGGAAGGGTATCAGAGAGTCCCAGAGCAGTGAATAGAGCACCAGCTCTTTGAACGAAGCAGAGCTTTGATAGATAAGGTGGTCTGAGGCCTTACGTCATCGTCTGGTGAGCTGGGGTCTCTGAAGCGGACTGTAGCTGACCTGGACCTCCTCCTCGCTCCTCCTCTCTGAGCCGAATCAGAGATACCATATTCCTTCAAAGGAGAGGTGGGGTAGAAGCGCTGGTCCTCTACAAACACATGTGACGAACTGGAGATTAAAGAGCTGTTTCATGACTGTAAATGCCTATCATTGTTTCCCTAAAAACGTGATTTACAATGTGTGCAAATGAGACACCTCTGGTCTTGTGAGCGATGGTCTATTAGTGCGTTGTGTAGTTTAGTGTAAGAGTAAGCTTACCTTTTACACAAGTAGTGTTGGTGCGCACAAACATATCTACACTACGGTTCAAAGGTTTTAGAAAACCCTAGAATGTACCTGTGTTTTCATAGAAATTGATAACTGAGCTAAAAGTTTCGTCACAATGACGGACGCTGAATTAATGGCTGCTGAAGATTTGGCTCTGCCTTTGTAGGTGAATAATTATTTATAAATCAGTCATTTCCAACAGTGAAAGATACTTTCACTACATTAGGTACACCTGTTTAACTTCTCGTTAACGCAAATATCTAATCAGCCAATCACGTGGCAGCAAGTCAATGTATTTCGGCATGGAGACATGATAAAGACGATCTGCTTTATCAACATTTAAGTGAGTTTGAATGTGGCATGGATGTTGGTGCCAGACAGGCTAGTTTGAGTATTTCAGAAAGTACTGATCTGCTGGGATTTTAACACACAACCAGCTCTAGGATTTACAGAGTATGGTCAGGCAGAGAGAAAATAATAAGTGAGCGGCAGTTCTCTTGGCAAATATGCCTTATTGATGGCAAGGGTCAGAGAATGGCCAGACTGGATTGAGCTGATAGAAAGGCAACAGTAACTCAAATAACCACTCATTAGAACCAAGGTCAGCAGAAGAGGGTCTCTGAATGCACAACACATTGAACCTTGAAGCAGATGGGCTACACCAGCAGAAGACCACACCGAGTGCCACTCCTGTCAGCTAAGAACAGGAAACTGAGGCTACAATTTGCACACCACAATTAGACAATAAAAGATTGGAAGTGTTGCCTGGTCTGATGAGTGTTGAATTCTGCTGTGACATTCTGATGGTAGGGTCAGAATTTGGTGTAAACAGCATGAAAGCATGGATCCATCCTGCCTTGTATCAAATGTTCAGAATGGTGGTGGTGGTGTAATGGTGTGGGGGATATTTACTTGGCACATTTTGGGCCCCTTAGTACCAACTGATAATCGTTTGAATACCACAGCCTTCCGGAGTTTTGTTAGTGACCATGTCCATCCCTTTATGACCCCAGTGTACTTATATTCTAATGCAGTGGTCCTAAAACCCTTTCAGGGTTGGGCCTAGTGTATGCTGGTTTTTGGTCTTTCCCTTCAATCAGAGCATAATTAGGACCTAGACTGCCAGGTGAAGAGAGATCCTAACCAATTAGTGAGCTACTCCATCAGGCTTGTACAAGGTAAAGGCGAAAACATGCATACACTAGGCCCTACGTGGAAGGGTTTGAGAACCACTGTTCTAATGGCTACTTCGAGCAGGATGACACACCATGTCACAAAGCTCACATTATCTCAAAATGGTTTCTTCAGTCACCAGATCTCAATCAAATAGAGCACATTTGGAATGTGGTGAAACAGGAAATTTGCATCACGGATGTGCAGCTGACATATCTGCGTGATGAAATAATGTCAATATGGGCCAAAATCTCTGAGGAATTATTCCAGCACCTTGTTGAATCTATGGCACAAGAATTAAGGCAGATCTGAAGGCAAAAGTGTGTCCAACCCTGTACTATCGAGGTGCACCTAAATGAAGTGTGTCCAACCCTGTACTATCGAATGGCACCTAATGAAGTGTGTCCAACCCTGTACTATCGAGGTGCACCTAAATGAAGTGTGTCCAACCCTGTACTATCGAGGTGCACCTAATGAAGTGTGTCCAACCCTGTACTATCGAGGTGCACCTAATGAAGTGTGTCCAACCCTGTACTATCGAGGTGCACCTAATGAAGTGTGTCCAACCCTGTACTATCGAGGTGCACCTAAATGAAGTGTGTCCAACCCTGTACTATCGAGGTGCCACCTTGGTGACTTTCATTCAAAAACATGAAAATCCCTTAGTGTTCTAAAACGTTTGACTGCTAGCTTAGGCGCACACAAATAAATGTGGGAACACAAGGGAAAATATCTGACCAACTGTAGCTGAAATATGTCTTTTTTTCTAGTTACTTTTTAATTAAAGTAAAAGGTTAAATCTGAAAATATTAGGAGCATCTGAAAACAGTTTCAACCCAGCAGCAGATGTATTACAACTAAAAACCTGTGTTTGGTTGCACCACAGAGACTTACGGTTCAACGTAGCTACACTGGTGTAAAGTCCACACTCATCAAAATGTTGTTGCAGAAATTACGTTTTCACTTTCTGAGGCCAATCAAAGGAAAGTAGCCTTGATGCAGTGTTTACAGTGTTGTCAAATTACAGAATGAAAACAGTAGGGGTGATAAGCTGGGAAGGTTGTTGTTTACTATTTCAAAAAGATACTGCTTTATTTCATTAACAAGAAACAAATTGTTGATAATGCTTGCTATTCGTTATGTTAGTAACTGTATATAATATAACATCTTCGGAGCGCACCCTTTCTCATTGTATTGAAATTGACCACGTACAGTATGGTCCTCTCAGAAAATCAAATGTGTGTTTTGTCAATCACTGTGTGTGTTGTTTTCAGTGTAGCAGTATTTTGTAGGCTACAACGTATCATGCTCGTGGGCAAAGAATTGTCTATGAGCACGAGTAAATATCAAAATCATCATAATTATCCAAGGGATTCTATTTTAATCGGAGAACGCAAAACAGCCGGTATATCACCCTCATTATTTTCCCACCGTTCAAAACGACGCGCCATGACAACCATTGTTTTAAGTTGGACTTTACATCTAGTAAGAGCTAGGTGTAAGATATAAGTTGTAACTTATGCCTATGTTGGAACTATTTCAGATGGTGCAACCCTTAAATTTTTCTGTAGTGCGTAAACTCCATCCTAAATTGGAATTACGTTCAAACTAGGCTATGTTTGAATATACGCAAAGCTGGTGCAACTGGCTGCTGGCTTTTCTTCCACATCGGCATTGATGTCAAAAAAGTTACAGTGTGTTTGAAACCAAACAACAAAATGTATACAGTACAGTATGTACCAAAAGCAACTGGGCTTCCCGATATTGGGATTTTCTTTGTGAAAGAACCTTCAGTTTTCCACGCAAATAATCGTTAATTCACAAACTTGTATCAAGCACATTCATGTCGAGAGAGCCATATATCCTGATGTCCTAGAACTCGCGCTAGCTCGACCCTCTTATCCCTGAGTGAGAGAGCTGTCTGATGAGGGAGGCAGTCCCATAATTACTTCAAGCCATTTAGGAACAAGAGCAAATTATAGAATTTCATAATTGTTCCCCTTTAATCAGAGTAAAGCTGCTTTAGGCTACTAACCTTATGCTACACATTATGGTGCCTGTAAGGCAGTTCAACTATTTAATAAATGACATCTGTATTGGTTATTAATGCTTTTCCTAATATGTCTTTAATATTCCTAATGTGTGTTTTCATGTTATTGTTGCTGTAATAGATGTTTCAATAGATGGACCAACTTAAAGACCTAAGTCAAATTGATTTCTTTGTATGAATAAAGCTAAAATAGAAATGCACTGTTTTAATCACCTGAGCCATAGCCAGCCTCCAGGTCGCTGGTGTGCAGAGTGGAGGCTGAGGCACTGCGGACCACAGGTGAACCACGCAGCCTCTGGCTCTGGAGCTGAGCAATAGATTCCTCCAGATTCTCCCTTAACTACATAGGTGGGAGAGACAGGAGAAGTTACTAGAGAAGTGACTAAATGCAGACTAAGGTGTGAAGTACACAAACTTTAAGAATAAAATTAGATGAGGTGAATGAAATTAATAATGTGCAGACATGGCATCATTGATCAAGTTTTACTGACTGTTGCTATGGCATCCGCCTGGTCCTCTGAGTGCTCTCTGTACTGACCCAGCATCAGGTCAACTTTGTTCAAATTCTTACTTGTATCCTGGAAGGAAAAACAGCCAATAGTGCTTGTTATATTGAAAGTTAGTATGCTAAATTATATCCTCTCAAACACAGTTATTGCAGTCCTAAAAATGTATCTTTCACTTTCAAACAGTTGGACCTGTTCACTTTATATTAAATTTCGATTATCTGGAAAAACACAATGGCACATTACAGAGGACTGAGGCAACATATCAATATCCACATGAAGGACACCTAGAGTATGAAAAAATAGAAATTATTAATTTAAAAACATATTGTCCCTTTTTATAAATAAGGTCTGGAATTTTGTGCAGATGTACATATATTTTTTGAAACCAGGTTTGTCCCTAATGGAAGTGGATCCTAAGTGGGCCAAGCAAATTTACTTTTTAAAGCTAATACTTACAAGATGTGATGTTGATTGATTTCAAAATATTCCACTAAGGAATATATTTTCACAACATTCAAAGTCCTTTTTGCGATTATCTAGCAGGAAAAGGAAATAATACTATCCTACCTGTAAAGTGCTCGCCAAGGTGTTAATTTTCTTGGAGATGCCAGCAGCATCAGGACCGATTCGCTGGCTGTCCCGCCCCCGTGGCCGTGATCTCAGCTCTCTCCTCCTGTCCAATGTGTCTGATTCGCTGGAGGATTCCATTGTTTTTATCCGGGGTGTTATCCTTTTAAAAGAAATAATGTTGTCAACCCAGAAACTATTGCTGAATGGCAATGTAACTAGGCAATCATATTAGCCAGCTAAGATTCTGTTGTTGTATAGCTAGTTAGCTGGAACTCTTCTGACAGTTTGTTTTCTATTCAAACCTGCTGAGTTAGCTAGCTGACTTTAGCATGTGTTTGCATTAGTTCATGAAGGCAGGTAGCTATTACTATTAGGCAACGGTTCCTAATTGTTTTAGCTGGCTTGCTACGATGGCTAGCTGGTTAGCTAGCTAGTTAGCGATGCTTGCCAAAAACAATTAGAAAAAAGGTGGTAGCAATTATGTTGAAACACTTGTATCTAGCAAACTAAGATAAACGCCATATTAAAATACTAGCCACACTTACCAGCATGAATTAGCTAGCTAACGTTAGCTACATAACGCCAGTCAGGTCACTATGAATTGACAACTGAATCAGGGGGACAAGCCAGCTTCTCTCTGCTATGGCAACTTGAACTGGCCGCCAAGAACAGGAAGACAAGCGCTGAACACCAGGGACGTCGGAAGTTGTAGTTTTTTATATTTCATCAACGATAGAATTTTGTGGGAATGAAACTATTGAGAACTACATTGTCCGAAACTTTCTGAAGAGACTTACAATTTGCGCCATTCCGACCGCTCTTTCAGACAAGTGCGTGAATCACTAAATCACAATCTGCCTTCTAATCATTTAGGTAATATAAAAATTTTGTTTATTTATTTATTTAATGAAATAACATTTCCTATATCCTATCTTTTCATGCTATAGCCATGCATGAAAAAATTGTATATAGGAAATGTTATTTCATGCATATGTATATGCCAGGTACTGTATATGCAGCCCTTCACTTGGTTTCAAAAACTCAGTTTATCCCTCAAGCTAAATGTATTGCCCTTCCCTGCAATACAGTAACACTAAGAAAGTATACCAGGTGAACATGTTACAAAATAGTAAAGCCCCCAATTTTATAAATGTATGTAATATATTAAACATGTATTCCTCTGCTTTATTTTACTACTGTCATTTAGTAAAGAAGTAGGTATGTCCACTGTCGTCAGTACATGCCTATTCTCATTTTGGAACATCCAGATAATGAATGTTGTGTCAATGGAGCTTGGATTGGGCTGCGCTCTTTGTCCAGACACTCTCAATGTCCAACAATTGTCCAACAATCGTCACTCAAATTTGATAAAAAATTACTTTCTTGTTCTTGGTCTTCCTCCAAGTCACTCTGCTATGCATTTTTCCATGGTTCTCCTAACTCAGGAGTAGTCAATGGTAGAAGATTCACACCTACCTATTGCAAAGTTAATATTTATGGGGTTAGTATTAGTGAAGCGTGGGAGATCAGTTGGTAACTGAGCTTAGCTTGTCAAACAGTATGGATTTTCATTGCATACAATATATTTTTGTTTTGAACCGTATGCCTAGTATGTTGTGTTTTGCCAAATAATTCAATCACTCATCATTAAGTGTATTTATACCCTTGGTTAGTATTTTTTGTTATCCAGTATTGTATCCCTCATGTAGCAGAGTGTTCGTGGTTCGACTGGGCAAGTCTATTTTCCCAATATGGCGCCTCCCTGTATACACTTACGGTACTGTCTTTTAAACTATCTTTTACTAAACTGTCTGTACACTTACAAAGTTCTCAATGCTTCCGTTTGCATGCAGGGACCCTCATTATGCTACCATAAAAGTGTGGTGCTATTTTGTTAATGGTATAAAAATGGTATAAAATAGCGATTTATTTTTACTTCATCCATGCCCTCACAACTAGCGTTATAAGGTAATTATCAATTTGCACTAAAACTGGACACATTCGATTGGCATGACAACATATCCCAGAGAACGGTCGACTCTGTACCAATGTGTTATTAACCCCTAGGTTCATTTTGCGCCGGAGTTGTCCTTTAAGAACTGTTAACTGTACATTATTAATACATTATTAAATGTATAATTGTTAAGGATGTATAGAATGATATGTATATATATATATATATATATATTCACTCTAAAAACAAATGGTTCTTCAGCGGTTCTTCAGGGTCTCTTTGGGGTGGTTAAGGTGCTATATGGCACCTCTTATGGTTCTACATAGTGCCATTATTAAAGATAGGTGCTATATAGCACTTAAAGTGGTTCCCCTATGATTACAAGCCAATGAACCACTTTTAGTGCTATTTAGCACCATTTGTTTTTAGAGTGTAATAGGTCCCATTCAGATATTTTATACACTTTTGTCAAAGCAACATTGACAATTTGGATGAGCAGTGCAAAAACAATCGGCGGCTGTAACAGGTCCATGGTGCAGTGTACGAATGAGACAAACGCGAATGGGGGAGATAAAACAAATGTAGTTTTAAACCTGAAAAAGTAGCTACTTACAAAAACCAAAATAGCCACAAAGGGCAAAACCCTTAACTAACTTCAACACATTGGCACACAGACTTACAGGAAACAATACCAGACAAACACTAACCAAGGGTTTAAATACATTTAATGATGAATGATTGAATGCAGCTCTCAAGATGATTAAGAAAAACGATGACACTAGAAACATGTGATAAGATCATGTGATATACAGAGCGTGAACTTAAATGAACAGAACACATAAGGGAGAAATCTAAACAATACAAACAGGGGAGCAACTTAAACTTAACATGTACACTCTAAAAACAAAAGGGTGGTTAATGTGTTATATTGAACCTCTTATGGTTCTACATAGCACCATTTTTAAAGATAGGGGCTATATAGCACTAAGAGTGGTTCCCCTATGATTACAAGCCATGAACCACTTTTAATGCTATTTAGAACCTTTGTTTTTAGAGTGTAGCCTATTACAGCGGCTCAGCGACATTGGATGAACCATGTGTACGCCCCTCGCCATCCCGCATCTGTCCAGGCAGGGAGTTGCGGAGATGCTGAAAAGGCAGGTTCAGTGGGAATTGGCAGGGGATGAAAATGGAGGAAAAATCTATAGAAAATTATATATATAAAAAAAGACATACTGACAATAAGGTCTTCCAGGAACCAATATGTGATTTATAAAGAACAATTAGATAAAGATTTCAGTCAGAATGGATATAAAACCAATAAAGAACCACAAACAATGAGATCTACATAGAACCTATTGATATATAAAGAAACATTACATTTAGGTTTAATTCGGAACTGATAAGAGATTTAAGAAGAACCATTGACAATGATGATGATCCCAAGAACCAGTACCTCAGGAGAACCTTTTATGAAAGGCTGTGTTATGAACCAATATTGGATCTCATTTGAACCACTCAAATGAAGGTCTTACTAGAACCATACAGGATCTAAGAAGAACCCTTTATAAAAGGTCCCGCTATAGGAACCAGTAATAGATCTCACTAGAACTATTAAAATGTAGACCTAGAAACAATATCGGATCTAACAACAACCATTTTATAGGTTCTTCTTAAAACAAAAGCAGGATCATTTTTTTAAATGGTTTCTAAAAGAACCACTTTTGATGAACTGCCATGAAGAACCATAAACAGTTATTACATGAACCATTGAGAATTCCAAGTTAAACCGAATCAGGTTCTCTAAAACACCTTTCCCGAAAAGGTTCTTTAGCTACTGCAGATCCCTAAAAAAATTGTTATTCATAGATCCAAAAACGTTTCACTATTGCAACGCTATAGAACCTGAACTTCTTATTATTATAAACGGGCCATCATTAATGACCACTTTTTGGGATGGGAATTAGAAACACACCGCACCAGCTGACAATTTACCTTTGCAGATTGTTGAAATGGGTAAACTTCGTAATATTAGCCTATATGAAGATAATGATGATAATTGTAGGATAATGCGAACATTATACTGTATCAACACTGCTCACTGTTACATTTTAAATCAGGTATTATGAATATAATTTGGTTTTCCATATCCCTGCCTAAACACAAGAGTGCAGAATTCTACTATAGACCCACACCTTGAAGCAAAGCCTCATTCACACTACAAGAGCAGACAATTCCTCCTCTCTCCAAGCGCGCACACGATACAAAGAGTCAACGGCCAATAAGAAAACCGTCGGTAGGCCTAATTGCACTGGGACGAGTCGAGTTCATGTGTTGAAATAAATAAAAAAACATACTAAACTGGCTTTTAGTTCATTTTGTCGCGGGCGTGAGTTGAGAACGAGTCAATCAGATATTTGCTTCATTATGCGCATCACTGGATATATTTTTCAGAGTCTGACTGAAGTGCTTTGAAATTACTTTTTTAAAGAGATGACTGAAAACGACCGACACAGCTTGCAGGTGATAACATGTTCGCTGTTTATCCTCGTCACATCACCTATCAAAATATTGGGCTTCTCCGACTCCTGTCCAAGTGTGTGTGAATGCTCAGAGTGGAAGACTTACACTATCTCCTGCTTTGACATTGATGCCATTCCCAAATTTCCTGCGAGCACAGAGACACTGTAAGTACTGGCCTATGTTTATTAATATGTGGGAAATAAAGATGAATAGGCTACCAACGATGACCGTTGCGCGCGCGTTTTTAAACTGTAAAAACGGTAAAAGATTCAAGGTACGATATTCTATAATTGAACTATATAGGCTATATTTTCAAAAGATGTTGTTTTTATTTGGTGAACTTTAACTGTTTTATAATGAGGTCCGTAATGGAAACTCAAAGCCTGTATACTAGAGTAATGCAAGGCAATTTAGCCTACTTAAATTATTTCTCAGTAATGAGTTGATCATTAAATGAATCATGTCTGTGAGGGTAGATAGCCTTTCCGGGGAGCTATGAGGTTTTTTGGGCAATGCAGTGTTAAATCTTTTAAAATACATACAAATTGGAATATGTAATGGAGAAAAAAAATCCAACCTTTCCGGGGATTTAAATTTTTGTTTTTATATTTAAACACATTCCTAGAATTAAATGTAAGGATATATAACAAATTTATTTTTGCAATCAGTTTTGCCAGCAAAATATAATTTTGTGTGTGTTATTTGTGGTTGTAGATATTGGTTGCAAAAACAGGGCCCTGGCTTTGGGGTTTAAGCATAAATTGTATGAATATTTAGATAGTTAATGCCCTGATTTATCTTCTACACATGACACTACAAGACTGCCTGGGGTTGTGAGTTTGTGTGTGGTACGAATCAAAGCCTTTGAAAGCGAGAGAGGTGAGAAGGACTTGTGGTTGGGGCAGTGTTTCCCAAACCGCTCCCCTGTTTTTGTTTTCCCCTATACTAGCACACCTGATTCAAATAATTGAAAACTCATCAAACCTTGATAATAATATTGAATCCAGTGTGCCATCTCAGGGTTAAAAAAATAAGTGAAACCACAAGGTAGGGCACTGGCTGAAAGACAGGGAGGTTCAGTATAAAGGGGGAAAGGCAAACAGAGATATACTGTATGAGTAGAGGAAATCCAGAACACAGATCTCCAGCTCAGTAGCTTTTCTTTGGACTCTGTATAAGTGGAGATTCCTGGCTGTGCACAGCGTCTTTCATATTCCTCCCCGATTCCCTAGTGTGCAACTCTGAAATAATGCTCTGTCCAGCACCCTGTAGTGTAAAACGGTTTCCATTTAGGATACAGCTTTGCAACAGTCTAAGGTAAACAGGAGACAATCCGACCAGAAGGCCATGTCCACTTCAGGATATTCATCATCGTGATAACTGTACTAGTGAACCATATTGAACAGGATGCCAAATTGGAATAAAAAAAGGGAGACAGTGTTTCTTATAGTCTAGAATCTAGATAACAAGTTCTATAATACAAGGGCGTGATTGATGGATAAACTGCTTTTTAGGTTCTGGATTTTGAAATGTGAAGTATAGGAACAAGAGTGTTACCAGGAATAAATCTCTGGCCTTATTTTTGTATGCTGCTACAGTTGCGTTCCTTACTGTGTCATCCTCCAGGGACATCTGCTGTGTTGACCGCTGGGCTGGGTGGGATGGGGCCATGGTGGACACACAGCACTCTGGCTGTGTAGGTTCAGGATCAACAACGTGGGATAATCCACATTCTCCTCCAGTTTGTTTTATCGGTCTGCTCAGAGAACATTCCTCTCTCCCCATTCTTCAGCTGTCCCATTCCTCCCAGCCACAATCTCACGGCTTCCAGAGGACACCTTTCACATGAAATTATGCTCCAATCAGTACCTCAATTCACCCGCCCAGACACCGCCCAGTGCCTCTGCATTCTTCACCCTCCCGCAGTTTTCCCAGTGCCCGCTATGGAACAAAAAGACAATAAGTAATTTCTCCAAAAATATCTCTAATGTCCAAAACAACCCAGTCTGAAATAGCTGTCTGGCAACCCATGTGTAGCAGGGATGTTCTGCCCATTGAGGCGTGAAGGAAACAGAACGGAAAATGAGGGGCGTGTTGTTGGGTCTGAACCCAGCTGATCTCAGCTATCACATGGGTACCATTGTACTGGGTCTGGATCTCTGTTTTTGGTAGCATTATGGCTAGCTACTGTACCTGTCTACTTGTGATGATGTATCTGTCTGTCTGTTAGCAGTCTAGCTAGGTTCCAGTCTGTGTGTCTGTGTTGATTGCCATTGTTTCATTCCATATGGAAGTACCAGAACGAAAAAGATGGAATAGTCAACAGTCAACAGGGAATACTTTTAAAATATTTAATGAGCGTGTGCAGATGTTGGTTAACCTGACTGAGTATAAAGGTAGAATCTGTAAGAGGCTTGTCTGCTGTGTTTTTAAGGTTGATCCATGAGTTTGGAGAGGTGGAGGTGAAGTAGAAAGCTCAGAAACTCTTAGTGCCTGTGTTGCGTGACTGCTGCCTCAGGTCTTATACCAGTGGCTGGATCTGCTCTATCCACTGAAATACAATGTTTACTTTTTACTGCACATTTCTAAAACACCCAAAGAGAAACTGTTTTTTTAAAATAGAGAAAAAGAGAGGGGGAAAACAATAGACTTCCCCAAAATGGTTGGACTCTACAATTCTACAATAAGAACATACTAGATCCATCTATCAGTCTTCAAACCTCACATAGGCTAGTATCTGGTGAAACTGAACTATATCGCTCTTAGATATTATCCCAGAAGAATTTAAAAAACATTTACTTAGAACAAGGGATGGATAGGTCATTTTTAAGAGTTGGAAAAAAATGGAAATGTGATTTATTCATTTAGTCTTTAGATTTAATTAGCGGAAATTATATCAGGAGAAAATAGACGGTTAGAACGAATTAATGACCTCATACTTAGATCATCTGTTTATAACTGTTTAAGAAAACAAACACACTGCATGATTTCTCTCATGATTTTCTTCTCCCAATAGAATGCAGTGAGTCGAAAAGCAAATGCGTTGAAACCCACTAGGTTCTACAACCCAGATTATGATCTCTTCAATATTTTGCCTGTTTTCTTTTCTTTTTTAAAAGGGGGTTACAAGGGAACAGTGAACACTTTGTCCACCATGAATGATACCACGTGTCCTAATCAGTCAGTTGAGATATTGAGTGTAATTGAATTCCATTTGATTTCTTGAGCGAACCTACAGCAAAACACATTTACCCAAGCTTAATCAAAATTGTGCCAGTAGTGTCAAAGAAATCATGCGTGACATAGGTACAGAGACAATTCACATTATTTTTCCTGATTTCCTCAGTGGGGGAACATGAGAATAGGCCCGGGAACATACTCACACCACATGTACTCCACAGTTCCTAGTAGCCAGCTGGTTGGTTCCATTACGTTGTTGTGGTACTCTCATCCACGGCATGGGTAGTTGGGATGAGGTGAAAGATTCCACTGGAGAAAATGGAGAAGCTGGAATCTGTGATGTAGTTGGCACCCACATTGAAATCAGAGGTGGAAGGGTAGATCTTGTTCTAAGACAAAACTGGCCTGATTTTGACAAAGACTGGATGATTGATGCGTCTTGCCATAGTGATCCCACAGTTACAGAATTATAATAACTGGCCCAATAATTCCAATTTACAATGTTAAAATTGTTATCTTACACAGTCTCAAGGCAGCAGAGAAATGCACTGTTTCATTTTTTTAAGTTTACTGTTGCCTTCATAGTTGAGTGGGCTCTCCTTCATCAGCTGTCTGTTTCCTGTGCCGGTATCTGTTTGACCAGTGCTGGCTGACAAGCAGGGGCGGACTGGCCATCTGGCATACCGGGCACTTTCCCGTTGGGCCGCCGCAAATTTTGGGCCGACCCAATTGCCAACTAAAAAAAAAATATATATATATATATATATTTATTTTTTATTTTTTTTATTTTTTTTGTCCGGCCCATTTTTTGTCCGGCCCATAAGGCCTAGATCGGCGGCCCATTTTTTTTTTTATTGACACTGGGCTGCTGGCCCAAAATATTTTGGTCAAAGATATCATATATAGGCTAGGTTTTTTTTCTGACAGATACAGCCCATTTAGCATGTAGATCAGCGGCCCATTGGTTCAGGCATGGTTCTAGCAGGGGCCAAACACGTTCGCCTGGCAAGAGTATCTTATTTAGGCAACACAAACTCTGATTTGTCCTTTCAGAATAATAGTGCTTGTTTTTATTCATTTCAATAATCATTGTGAAGTCATTACAAAGCTAGTGAATTGTAACCAAATGCAATTGTATTATGTGTAAAGAAACAAGAGTATATGATTGCAAAAAAAAACATTTAACATGTTATCAATTACAAGGTTTTATTGAAAACAGTAACAAATACATGTACACAGAAATTGATTGAATATATTTTCAGTGTCTCGTG
>JACXGM010002545.1:0-46312 GCA_016801145.1 Umbra pygmaea
ATGAACCGTCCCAGACATTTTCGGGACGCCGTGTATTTCGAGCCCTGGTCAGACGACTGAAATAAGAGGATGAAATGGGATCAGATCCAGATGGATTAAGCTGTGATAAAGCATTCTTGTTTATTTTTGTTAATATTCACTCTAGGAAGAAAATGCATTTGGCAAATGGGATTTTTAAATAGCATATTTTATCATAAAATGGTCTGAGGGGGCGGGAGAGTCCCGGTGAGGGGGCGTCGCCCCCTCACGCCCCCCCGTGGCGCCGGCCCTGCCCTGCTTTATCACCGATTTTAAAATCAACGACACCATAATTAAAAAAATGAACATTATTCTGTATTGCAGAAGACTTGAAACTAGAAATTGAGACCATAAACACATTATGGAAATGTTTACTGAGGTAATAAATCAAGTGAGAAGTGGGTCACTTTCTCATAGTCTTCTATTGCAACCGCACGTGTCACCCCCAGCTCGAATACAGATAGAATGCAATACTGAAATATCTGCAACTATTAATTAACATTTTGACAACTCATTTTCCAAGAGTCCGTTTTGGATTAGTCTTTTTTTTCTATAACAGTAACAGAAGTTATCCCTAATTCAGACATTTGTAAGCGGAATCGCCCCTTTGACAGCCATTCATAAAAGGCTTTGTGCGCCGCTCCATGCTGTGGGGCAGAGGCACCTGGCATGGTGCAGAGCCCTTGAAAGAGAGAGGCATCAATGGGAGGTAGAAAAAATGCTACAGTCACGTGGTACGGTCACATGGTTCATGGGTCTCCAAATAGTTCCAAGCCGTGTCATTTGAATGCATTGAATTTTATGAGAGCAGCGGTTACCACGGCGATTTGGGGTATGATCTATAATATGAAAGCTGTATAAAGCACCCTAAATTGACAAGTTAGATGTGTAATATTTACAACCTAGCATTGCATAATATTATGGTAAAAATTTCCTGAAATTGGGTTAGAGTGACTAATGATGGGATGGTGCCAATTAGTCATATTGATATGCTGCTTTAGCTAGCTATTCAATGCATCATCATACCCCAAAACAGGGCCGTTGTTAATCTTCTTTACTCTTTGTACTTACAGATAACGTCAACAAAGGTATAAATTGAATATTGATCCATTTAGATTCTATTCAAGTGCTTTGAAATGAATGAATGGTGACAGTTGAGGGCAATTAAGGGAACAGCAAACATGGTGATCAGTGTGCTGTCATCTATTTAAAAAGAAGTTACTTGACAGCAATGCATACACTTTATACACACTACCATCAGAAATAAAAACTTTAATTAATCTCAATGTTTTCAATAATGTCAAAATATGCTCTGTCTTTTATCTTTTGTTAGAACAATTTATTTAATTAGAATTTTATGTTCATGACAGCCCTGTTCCTCAGTGATTTGTTACTTTTACCTTTTACTCCTCACTGTGGCAACCAAAATAGTTATTAAGATTTGGTTATGTGTATGTATAAGTTGTGCAGCCTTAACACTTTTTTAGTTTTTAAGCATGGTCATTCAATAATTCAATTATTCCTGTAAACCAATAGGCAATGGAAAGATATGATGTTATATGATATGCTCTTGGGAAGATGGCACAGGTTTTGTTTGTGCATAAATTAATCTAAAAAATGAACAAATGTTACTTCACAGGCACATTTTGAGGCAGATCATTTTGAGAGCTCAAACAAGAGAAAAGACTAGTGTAAAAGCAAATGCCATACCTTCCATCTTTCAAATCATACTAAACACTGTCTAAAATATATTTATAACTCAACCCAAATGTAATAAAAGTACTTGTACATCTTGTTTTAATGTAATTGTATTCAACAGTAGTGATTTAAAAAAACAGAATAATTAGGCTAATGTTAACGGTTCATGTTAGCTGGTTTTCCTCAAACTTTGCATTATATAAACTTGGTAAAGTAGAATTATGTTAAAACACTCTAAAACATCGGTTAACATATGACTACAAGACAGGTTTTTAAAAGTAATTTGGATTTTAATGTTATTGTACTTCAGTAAGTAGCTGATGCAACAATGCTTCTCTATGGCGACACGGGTAGTAGCTCATTTTGTTTGGAACTATTGGGGGTCTCCATCGGTCGCGGAATGCAAATCAGAGTACAATGGAAAACCAATAGGAAAGCTTGTAGATGGTAACACTGTGAGTGTTCCAGCCCTGTTATCTTACATCAGCATGTCAGACGAACAACTAATTGTACTCGTACAAGAACATGAAGAAATGTACGTCTTGAGGCTGCGCAGTACGCTCGCCTACCACCGAAAAAGTGCTTCTAATTGGATTCACTTGCTCTCCATAGGATTGAATGGCGTCTGTTGGTCCATTCATATATTGTCAGTGCATAAGAAGAAACATATTGTGGACAAGGATTGCTCAGAGTCTTGGACTGACAGGTGCCTAATATGTTAATACACCGATGTAATATTATATTGCCATTTGTTTGATTGTGTTCCAGGGAACACCTGTGAATGAGACCTAGGTCTCAATGTGTCCCCCAGTCTAGTGCTTGAAGTGGGGAAAAAAAGGTGCCGGTACTCTCTTGCATTGGCAAATGGTTATGACATTTGAGATTACTACAGTGAAAAATAAAACTTTGAGATATTGTTGGTACAACAACAATGTATTGTTATTTATAACAACATAAATGTATTTATACAAGTTGTGTGTGTGTGTGTGTGTATGTCCCTTGACCAACAGTCAGGCCATGCATTTGTTACGTTACTCACATTGATGACGTTGGTGTCATTGACTAAGGTAATGTTAAGGTTGGTAGCTGCAGACTCCTCATTAATGCTAGCAGTTCCGCTCACATCAATCTTCAAGGCCTAAGGAGTTTTAGGTCCGCCTGGCACAAAGTTGATCTTTTGGCCTCTAGAAAGGTCATACTTTGACCTATATTGAAGTGCTTTATGGTTTTTGACTCAGACCCATGGGTATAATATAAATAACTGAAATCCAACATCCTGCATTATTGAATTTTGTTTTATTAAATATTTATCCCCAAAAAACTAAAGAACATATGTATATACAGGTCCTTGCGAAAGTATTCGGCCCCCTTGAACATTTTGACCTTTTGCCACATTTCAGGCTTCAAACATAAAGATATAAAACTGTAATTTTTTGTGAAGAAGCAACAACAAGTGGGACACAATCATGAAGTGGAACAAAATTTATTGGATATTTCAAACTTATTAATGCACCTGCACTGTGATAGTCTCAGAGGTCCGTTGAAAGCACAGAGAGCATCATGATCAACAAGGAACACACCAGGCAGGTCCGAGATACAGTTGTGGCGAAGTTTAAAGCCGGATTTGGATACAGAAAGATTTCTTAAGCTTTAAACATCCCAAGGAGCACTGTGCAAGCGATAATATTGAAATGGAAGGAGTATCAGACCACTGCAAATCTACCAAGACCCGGCTGTCCCTCTTAACTTTCAGCTCATACAAGGAGAAGACTGATCAGAGATGCAGCCAAGAGGCCCATGATCACTCTGGATGAACTGCAGAGATCTACAGCTGAGATAAGCGAGTCTGTCCATAGGACACCAATCAGTCGTATACTGCACAAATCTGGTCTTTATGGAAGAGTGGCAAGAAGAAAGATATCCATACATTTCAGAAAGATATCCATACAAAGTGTCATTTAAAGTTTCCCACAAGCCACCTGGGAGACACACCAAACATGTGGAAGAAGGTGCTCTGGTCAGATGAAACCAATATCGAACTTTTTGGCAACAATGCAAAACTGAATGTTTGGCGTAAAAGCAACACAGCTCATCACCCTGAACAAACCATCCCCACTGTCAAACATGGTGGTGGCAGCATCATGGTTTGGGCCTGCTTCTCTTCAGCAGGGACAGGGAAGATGGCTAAAATTGATGGGAAGATGGATGGAGCCAAATACAGGTTCTGGAAGAAAACCTGATGCAAAAGACCTGAGACTGGGACGGAGATTTGTCTTCCAACAAGACAATGATCCAAAACATAAAGCAAAATCTACAATGGAATGGTTCACAAATAAACAAATCCAGGTGTTAGAATGGCCAAGTCAAAGTCCAGACCTGAATCCAATCGAGAATCTGTGGAAAGAACTGAAAACTGCTGTTCACAAACGCTCTCCATCCAACCTCACTGAGCTCGAGCTGTTTTGCAAGGAGGAATGGGCAAGAATTTCAGTCTCTCGATGTGCAAAACTGATAGAGACATACCCCAAGCGACTTACAGCTGTAGTCGCAGCAAAAGGTGGCACTCTAAAGTATTAACTTAAGGGGGCTGAATAATTTTGCACGCCCAATTTTTCAGTTTATTATTTGTTAAAAAAGTTTGAAATATCCAATAAATTTGTTCCACTTCATGATTGTGTCCCAATTGTTGTTGATTCTTCACAAAAATTTACATTTTCTTATCTTTATGTTTGAAGCCTGAAATGTGGCAAAAAGTCGAAAAGTTCAAGGGGGCCGAATACTTTCGCAAGGGACTGTATATTTTTTTATGTGTTAAAGCATGTAAACCATGATGAATAAAGCTTTTTATTGCATATTGTCAAGCCCCCGTGGCTCCTGGACCAGTGTGCAAAGTTTGGAGGCCATACAAACAAGTCAACATCAAAATGCTGCACCCATTTCTTACAACATTTCTATACGTTTTTGAAATCCCAGCTATTTTTTACATCCTGTCTGTAATGTGTTTACTAAAAGGGCTACAGTCTAAAAGACATGACCGACTTTGAGGCGCTATAGCTCCGGCTCTGTTTCACCCACAGGGATGAGCCACCACACATTCTCTGTGACTGATCTTCAACTTTCCAAGGTACCAAGCATGTACGGTTTGCTAAATAATCGCGAACGTCGGGAGGCTGTGAGGGGTTTTAATTAACGTTAGTTTAAAGCTCATGAATCGTACCAGATGTTTCTGTTGGAATTGGACCTCTGTTGACGTGTCTGGCTCTGGAACACGCATTCTTTTAGTACCTTTCTAAAGCCAGGCTAACATAACAACTTAAAAAAAAACAGACTTCTTTTTAGAGAAACTTTTTAGTTTCTTGGTTTTCAACAGTGAAAAATCGGTTACTGTCAGGCGACAGCCGCAGGCATCAGACCAACATCAGACAGCTTTTTCGAACTAGCATCCATGGAGAAGCGAAGATGTGATAGGGTGGGCTGAGTCGGCTGACTGCTTGCCTTTACACAATTCGTCAAGAGATCTGATGTCACGTAGTGCCCTCTGGGTAGTGTAGTGTATGTAACGTTAGGATCATTACCAATCTCTCTGACACTGACGCTTTCTCTGTCAGTGTGATTGAGTACCGACTACCTGGTGGTACGCAAGAAAACGTGCAGGTACGCTTAAGAGTAAAATGTAGAAGTGCCGTGAGTACCGCCCCACTTCGAGCACTGCCCCAGTCAAATGAAATGTGCAACCAAAAGAAAATGGAGCATACACACTGAAAAAAAGAACAGCTGTCCCTACTCAATAAAATAAAGTCAACTTCTTGCATTGAATGTTTATTATGCCATATTTCAAGTAGCCGATACAAAGATTTGGCTTGTTGGAACTACATAAAAATGTAATGCAAAAAGTTGACTCAATATTATTAGGTGTTTTTTTTACTCAGCCTAGATTAAGTATTATCTTTCCATCTACTAAATCTGAGGCAGAGTGAAGAAGATGTTGGAAAAACATCAGAGAATGATAAATCAAGGAACAAAGAGCAAGACAGAAACCAAGTGGCTCAGCAAGTGGTTGAGAGAGAAAGTGGACATTTTATCAGATGCTTACATTTCTGGAGCCTTTCCTACAAGAGAGAAAACAAGCTCTAATGTGAAAGGACCAGCACGGCATCAGTTGGAAGTTGACTGGGAGGACGCAGTCTCTATTCAGGGGATAAGGACGACTGGCGGCAACATGGAGCTAGGTCAGGTGATGACTGGCAAGTATTATATCACAGCCAGTCACAGCCAGGGCTGTCCAGTCACAGCTACACTCAGCCAGGGCCTACCACCTTAGGCCATCCAGCCACAGCCAGACCAAGCCAGGACTGTCTAACCTCAGCCAAACCCAGCCAGGGCCGTCCAGCTACAGCCAGACATGGCCAGGGCCAAGCAGCCACAGCCAGACCCAGCAAGGGCCTTCTAGTTCCATCCAGCCAGGGGTTTCCGTCCACAGCCAGACACAGGCAGGGGCAGCACACATTAATGGAAGGCAGCCTGACTGTAACAATCAGCCACGTCGACCCCAAAACCACACCCAGCTGCACCAACACCCACTCCAGCCAGAACCAGACCCAAGAACTGTGCGTCACCCCCCCTACTCAGAACCTGTAACATCACGGAAATATTGTAGATATTCGAAAAGTCTCTTGAGACCATTGCAAATTTAAAGGATGAGGTTGAAGATGAGGCATTTTTCAGGAGCGTCTGCCCACTACTTAAGGAGATTAAGAATAAAAGAAAAAGAGAGAACCTTAAACCTTAAACTAAAACAGCATTTGCTTTGAAGCTGCTTTCGGAGAGGATGGAAACCTACTTTGGCCAGTTGTGTGTGTTGTAGTTGTATATTGAAATACATTAATTATGTATAATTTTTATGCTATACAGGCTCAGTTCTCCTAAAGGGACATGAAGACACACCAACACGTCAGAATAATCTTTTGTCTGGCTCATCAACTACTGCAGGTGCATCCTTAGATGCAATCTAGCGTAATTCTTTTCTGTGTTTACCTGCACAAAACAATGTATGGTGTTGTACACCACTGCAACCAATAAATTGATGGTAACCAATTGTGGTGGAGTGATAATTTGTGTTACAAGTGTAATACTTATAGAGCACCATATAGGACTGTGCAACAGAAATAAGTCATGGCAAGAATGAATAAAGTGAATGGTCTTGTAATTCAAATGGATTTCCTTAACATTGTCAATGAAACCAATAAACATGCAGTATCATACAGGTTACTTGTAAGACAGTACTAAATAAACAAAGCATTTATCTAAACCTAAATGAAAGAGAACCACATCAGCAGAATCAGCAAAAAAAAAGAAATGACGATGACCTTGTCTTGCTTTTATTACCATCTAAGTTTGTTTGACCAATCAAGTAACTTAATTTCAACCTATGCAGGTGATGTTACACATCTGTGTGTCACAGGGGTGAGGAATGGAGGTTAAACAGAGTTCTTGTCTATCACAAAGGAATGGATGTTTACAGTGTTGATGAGAGACATACGGGGTACCTCTCTCCACTACAAATGCCCTATTCATTTTGTACATGGAACAGAAATAAACACATTACAATTGAACTCCATTGTGAGACAACAGTGTTCACTCTGCCTTCATTCATGCATCCTTTATGGAATAACAGTTGCAATGACAGACTGCAACTGGGTAAAATGTTTCGGAACTGAGTTGTACCGACCCCATGTAACATGACTACAGAAAAAGAATCACACACTCCATACCACTTGTGTTCTGTATGCCATTTTGGCTCAATATCTGTTATGACACATTAGGGAGGCTCATATGACATTATGCTGCACAGTAAAAGATAATAGTAGGCATTCCTGATTTGACTGAGTTGCAGCTCTGTCTATAATCACACAGTGTGTGTGTGTGGCAGTCATACTGTGACGACATGGTGCACAGCATCTACTGACAGGCTAGGAACATGAGTGACTATTTCTGAGGTCAGTTTTGTGGTGACAGGATGATAAATGTAGTTATGTGCGACATAGAGTTGGCCTTTCGGACAGTTTTTTTACTGCATTGGTCGTGCTGGGGAATTGAAGTACACCATGAACTTCTCTCTCATAACTGCTCAATGTCCATCAGCCTTGGGTGCAGGTCTTATCCGGATTGCTTGTTGATGTCTCAACAAAGGAAGTTCTGGAGCATGCAGGTGGCCTTTACAATCCAGTCTGCCTTGTCAGGAGACAGCCATTGGTCGTTGAAACCTGCCACTGTATTGCTAGGATTCCAAAGGCACACTCCACTGGCAGTCAAGGTTTTACCAGGGAAGGGCCTCATCATGTGTCTTTGGAGGAGCAATGCCTGGTCAGCCACAATGACATGGGGGCTAGATGCTCTGCACCAGGCAGAGCCAGCCTGGAGAGCACTGTGAAATACTGATGCAGCAAGTGTTCCTACATCACTGCTTCTCCCGTAGGCTCCAACATCAATCCCAGAACCTACGACGGGCATCAACGATGTCCAGCAGCATAATGGAGTAGCCTCACTTGTAGTTAAAATACAGGGACCCTGAATGATCTGGGCACTGTAATGTGTTAAACCATCCAGGGCACCTATACAGTCGGGGAAGAGCTCCCTGAAGTCTCTCTCCATTGTCCTCCATTCCTGGGTGGTCGGCGGAGGCATGTCACTAAGGCCTCCCAGATGAACCTGCAGACCTCAGCACAGTGCTGATGCCAACACGGTAGCTGTAGGCGATGGTCCTAAAAGAGTCACCAGTTCCAAGGTACCTGTAATGACAGGATGTCCTATTAGACAGCAAGAAAACGACTGTACTAATATAGACTTCAAAATGTTGCGTTGTCTTATTTTAATATTTAATATTTTATGTTCATTCCTATTATCCTTCTCTAGTGTTGTGTTTTTTATAGCCCAAAATCACATTGAATTACATTCTGAGGGAACTATTTTGCAAAACTGAACAATGTGAAATATGAACGTATGAGAGGGTCAATTAGGTTCATAGGGAACTAAATTTAAAATATGAATTACGTTGAATATGAAGATCATGACGTAGCATGTAAATAGTGTAGTTTTTGGTAGGGTGGAGGTCGGAGATGGGTGGATGGGCATATAAATCAGCAATCTGTCAGTTGCGCCGGATAAGAGCGTATGCTAAATGACTACAATGTACAACGTACAAATGTACAGACTGTGCCAGGTAAGACAAAAAACACTGCCTTTTGGAATTAATATGACAATAGAAAAATGTCTTGAATAATACATACAGGTAGTTCTACTTAATGCTGTAATTGTGGGATTGGTTAACATTGTACTAATTGCCATCCATAACAGAATGCAAACACACCTCAGATATATAGCTAGGGGTTGCCCAGGGCTGATGGGTTCCCGCCAAAATGTCCTTTGCTTCCCGACGAAGGGGCCAACTTTTCTGATCAATGTGTCAAACTGGGCGAAAATACAATTTAAAATGCTCACCATCCAGACGTAGCTCCTGCACCAGATAATGGTATTTACCCTGTTCCTGTCTAGCTTGCAGAATTTCATCCACCCATTGTCTTTTATGAACGGCTGCTCTTTTGAACGGGATACAGTGTTTGGTTTTTAAGGGATACTTTTTCCTTCAACCCATAGGCCCTTTTCACAGCGAACGTTCTATTGTTGAAGATGGGTAAACTCATTTCTGGTCTGTAGTAATAACGTTGGCAATAGACGTTGAACAAATTTATTTCCACCTCTTCATCTGTTACAAATTATAGACGTTGAGTAAAATAGAAATGGAGACGGGCTACAAGTTAGTTATTTAACATGTATGCATCTACAGATGGATCATCAAATGTGATAGGAAATGATTCCAACGACACCAGGAAGGTACAGTACAACTCCATATTTTTCATATAAAAATGCGACTCATATCCCAGAGATTGCGAGTTCAAATCCAGGCGGACACTTTGCATGTATTTTGTTTTCTATTCCAGCGCGATGCAGACGTGTTGCAAATGTGCTTTTTGATATTTTTTTTCCTCACTGTCACCATGTTTCCAAACAATATATTACAACATAATACATGGAGTTAACAGCAAGGTTTCTGAATGGTTAGGGTAAGGGTTTGGATAAGGCTTAGATCGAGTTAAAAGCAAGGTCTCACTGTGTGCCCATCACAGACTTTTCCGTGAAACAGCCACAGACTTTTGTCCATGTTAATTTCACAGAACTTTCTGCCATTCCGTGAAACTGCCACGAATATTTGAAGTTAAGATTTTGTGGTCATTTCACGGATTTCTAAGAGATCAGGCTGTCTATGACACCTTCTGTCGCTAGGAATGCGGAAGTGTGAAAAAGGCCTATAGAGATTGCTAAGACATGTGACCAAGTGAGCGGCAACGTCATCAAAACGCAAAGAATTAGGGGTAATTTTGGCCAGGGCTGGTATCCATCATGGATGTATTAAGAGAGCCATGGTTTACATGGGCTGGCATAGTAGGCTAGTGTTCTGGCATGAAAATAATGAAAACTTAGCATGAAAAACAGAATCCTACAAAATGCAGTGGGCCAAAACAAACATTTTCGGACCATACCGCCTAAAACTAAATCATAATGCAAAGACGAGATATGACGAGAAAATAAAGAGAATGAAAGGACTGGAACCTTACGAGCATATCGACTGGTCAAGTGCCGGCGGGACGTTAACCTGTTAGCTGTTGCCCAACTTCCAGCACCCATATATACAACTACATGATATTAAGTGCAAGTCAGGGTTCGAATTACTTGGGAGCTCACATGAAAGCAGTAAAATCATACAACTGGGGGTCTCTAAAAATCATCAGCACCGTTACTAAGACCACAAAAAATGCATTTTTTCCTTTAATATATATCACAACATTTATGTTAATAAACAGCCTAAAAGAAACGTTTTTTCCGAAAGAATGCAATAGATCTATGCTACTGCTAGGCGCATATCGCGAATGGTGTGTTTTTGATCATGTAATACATCGGTTGCTCAAGTCAAATGTTATTTAATTACCAAAGGATACCAAACCACTTAGAAGAGCCCATTCTTTGCCATGAGGACAACAAAATCATACATTCAGTATAGCAACAGGGTGATATAAGGTGGTTTGTTATTATTGTTGATTCTCTACGCCTGTATTAATAAATGTTGAACTCAAATGAATGAAGTCCAATGTAAGGCTATTTATTTATCTACACATGCCGCGCCTACTTAGGCTACTTTTTTAAGAGACCCCCACAAAGATTAAATCATAATTCGAACCCTGGTGTTAGTGCATACACACACAACGTTTTCAGTAACTTCAAGTCGCTGCAGCAGGCAGGCCCAGGTTTTTTGAACAGATGGATGGGTCCAGGACCTGGAGATTGTAAATGTGTGGAAGAAAACTGTTGTCCGTTCAAAGGAATACTAATGTTTTAAGCACCACACTCCTCGCTCTCTCATCTATTTGCATGCATTCAGAATTCAACAAACCAACGTAACTTACTAAGACAAACACATAATGCATAAGTTAAATTGTGAAAACTTTGACTCGTTTACTGGTCTTACTAAATGCGCTTTCTAGTAGAACACTGTTGGAGCTACTGGTGCATGAGCCTGTTAAATAAAAATATATTTATAAGACTAGAAGTAAAATACAGTTAGCATGGGCGCCTTAAGATTGTGCCAAAGATTCCCAAAATGCTTTGCAGGAATATGTCTAGATGACGGCACATTAGCAATCTCTATAGAGTGCTTGTTCCCACATTGGGTTGTGCAGAACAATGTTGTGCATGTGGTGATTGGCTGTTATTTTTGGGGATGCACGTTAATGTTGAGAAACCAATTGGCCAACACAGGGCGGCTGGATGATTTCAGCTGGCTCCCGTTTTCAATGGCAGAATGGGAAGTGGTTTTACCGCGATTGTCTGAATGAGGGGTTAGTTGATCGTAGCTAATATAGGGCACATCGTCTGCAAAGTCTTTGCCAGCACCAGTTGTCTGCTACATGTAATGTCAGTCTGGAGATGGCACTCCAGAGAACTGTATTTGCAAGGCATATTCAGCCCACGCAGGAAGAGAGACACTTGTGACTCCACATGTTTGAAAATAGGCTTGAGCGTTTGGAATTTACATCAAGAATTAACGTTTTAGGCATTGAAAATGCTGGGAAGGCAATAAGTTGATAAACAATAATTAACTAAAAGAAAATGTGAGTAATATATTATTGGAATAAAGATTACTGTTTGAATACATGCTGAAAATGAATCATTAAAATGTATGTGACCACAAAAAATAAAAGATATCTTATACATTTGCGGCCTATTGAAATTTGGGGTCGCTATCCAGCGGTGGAATTTCACGACGGCCATGAAGGCTGTAATGGGAATTCGGGCTCTTTGAAAGGAGCCGGATCTTATGGCTCCGTTCCTTTGCAAAAGAATGGCTCGTCTTTCTATTTTGTGGGGGTGGCACTTGTTTTATATGTGAAATAATCGCTAGGATAATGATAGGGTAAGATTTGGAGCAGATTTAAACAGACATCCCACCAAAATAATTTGATTTTGCATGTGAGGCCTAGTTTTAGCAGCACTAAATTACTTGTATTGCCAGACCTAATGTCAATATTTTCCATTGTAAATGTTACAAAATGTGATGAGATATCTCTTTGATTTGTCACACTCTGTATGAAATGTAATAAAGTTGCCTTGCCTTGAATGGCATTCATCTACTCTTTTGGCATACATATTAAAATGTTTTATTTTCGCAGTAGAAACAAAAAAAGAACTGTTGTACAAAACAGATTTTAGACAAATAAAATAGCTAAAAAAATATATGAACATTTCATACGAGGACTTAAAAATTGTAAAATTCATTAAATGTTGCACTCTGCATTGTCATTTCTTTTATTGGTAAAGTGCATCCAAAAGCAGCTGCGCTTGAGTTTGGCTCATTTTCTTTTTCAAAAGTCGATGTTACACGTCTTTGTATTGTAGTCGTGCTGTTCTCATTGGCTGACTTTTTTGTTTTATTTTATTTATATTTTCTTTCTCATTGACCGACTTGGTCAGAATGTTCACTACTCTCGTGATTTCACAAAGGAGAGTGGATCATGCAGGCAGTAAAATTATGGGAAGAACGATAGAAAAGAAAGGCTCGATTCTCACCAAATCAGTTCCAAAGACCCGTTCTTGGCCATTCGAACAATCGCAAACGATCGCAAAGGCAACCATTTTGGTCGCAGTTTTGAGCCCTGGAGCCCACTATACCATGCGTACCCCTGCAAGTGCATGTTGTTTTGTTACTTTTAAGGTGCAGGATAAGAGCAGAATGTGAACAGGACATTTGAACAGGGAAATCTATATAATATACCGTATTATACAGTATTATGTAAACAGCAGTATAATGTTACATTTTTTAAAGCTTTTAAGGTGCAGGGTATGTAGGATATCTACAATATGTTAACAAGTAAATGAATCTACAGTATATGATCCATATAATGTATGCATTATACTGTAGCATATTGTAAACAACAGTAAAATGTAAATCAGCTTGGATAGTGCAGGATATGAGTGGAATATGAACAGTATATCTACAGTATCTGTACATTTATTTGCTGTGTGCTTGGGGGGACAGAGTCAGTTTGGTTTCGGGGGGATGTTCATGAGGCTGTAGGAAAGAAACTGTTATTGTGGTGAAGGGAGTTCTGAATAGTACCTTTTCCGGGGTGAGAGGGATCGGGCAAAATCTTTGCTGCTCTCCTCCGAGATCTGGAGGTGTAAAATATGTAACACAACAAGGAACCGACCCCTCCAACCTCCATTCCACCCTCTGGAGTATGTCCCGAAGTTGATATGTTAACCAAATCCCTAGCCACCCTAGGGGACGTCACTCTTGGAGTTTCGTCATCAACATGTGAACACGGAGGGCATTTAGATTGAGGGGGTAGGCCTTAGGGGTCGGTTCGAGATTCACTCCCAGTCTTTTGGGATTCTACTTGTCATAGTCTCCTAATGTGTTAATGTACATAATTTCATTACCATCATTTTGCACATGCTAAACATTCAATATTTCTCTTTGCCATGTTTTTTCTCCTTTCGTATGTTTTTCCTCTCATTCTTCTCTCTGGTCTCTGATGAGTTCCAGCAGGAGTTGCAGGTGCATTGAAAACATGAGGACTGCCAAGGGCCTGAATGGAGTCCTTCTTAGGGCCATTCAATGGCTCCCTGTTCCTGTCGTCTTAGGAAACCACTATTATGGATGTTATGATCTAGAGCCCTGGCATTTGGCTTTAATAGCAAGGTTGGCTGTGTGAAACACTGGGGGTTTATGATGGTACACTTTAATCAGGCCCCAAGTTGAACTACCCCACCATATATACATGTACATATTGTACCCCATGAATAATGACAGAGTGATGTGGGAATCATGACACCATGGTTTGGGGGAATATAATCCAATGAAGATGGAGCAAATCTGGCACATTCTCCTTACCACCTACTGCAAATTGTGTCATTCTTTGTTAAAAACAGATATCGACTAACAGTGAAATGTTTAGTTAAAGAGCCTTTTCTAAATGAATGCTAGCAGTAGTAGATAGGTAATAAACAGTATCAGTGTATTTGTGAAATATGTTATGTATTGTCAAGTTTGTTGACAGAGAACAGTGTATGCATATATTTCTGATAATCATTTGAGCCTCAATAGGGAAGAAGCTCTGGTTCTCAATGTCTACAACAGCCTACATTTGTGTTGACCATGTTAGTTTGTTGATAAGTAAAATAGTGGATTTGTGGCTGCTTACAATTTCCTTTTCAGCCCTGTATATTTGGTTTGGGGCATATTTGAAAGGTTCCTACCATTGTTTTGTCATAAGCGAACATGATTTTGTTCTTGGAGTCTTGCTGAAAATGGAGTAGATGGGACTAAGCACATACTGTAGATTTAAAGGCCCTACGTGTTGAGGGTGAGTATGGTGGACGTCCAGGAGGCATATTTACTAAGCGTGCATAGAAACAATCCTACATTTGTACACATGAATGGATTTATGAATGTCCGTAGGCATAGATTTTTGGGATTTATCAAGTGATTCTACTACCTTTTCACACACATCATTAGGGAATCACCATTGAAGTACCACTAGCACTCGTTAGTCGGGGTGTAACTCGGGGTGTAACGGTATGAGATTTTCATGTTATGATAACTGTCACAGAAAATATAACTTTATTACACTATCACAGGGTTATTAAAACTATACATTAGTATGTAAAAATATGTTTGTTCACACAGAGACATACAGTGTATATGGCCAAAAGTATGTGGACACCCCTACTTTATTAAGTTCAGGTGTGTAACATTTTAGGCTTGTAGGCCAGATAGAAGCACTCACAAGGCCTACGTATTAAACTTTTGAGGTTTATTTATATTAACAAAAGAAAAGAAATGAATACAACTAATGACAAGCACCTAAACTGTATAACTATAAAAAACAAAAGAATCACAGAGCTTTCAATAGCAACATAGGCTCACTAACCAGAATAACAGAGATACTTCAAGAACAAAATCCAAATGACATTAAGGTTGCTTTTTAAAATCAAAGTACTCACAAGGATATGGTGGAAGATACACACATGGTCCCAAATACAGAAAGGTAGGATTAAGACAGAAGCCTGTGGACTATTACCTTAAATGAACCAGCACTGAACAAAAATGACACATGGTATATATACACAGAAACAAATGAGGAACAACTGAACCAAATTACCTTCTAATGAAGGGACTGACACACTATAAGATACTGACACATTATAACCACACGGGGGGGACATAGGAAAAACTAAATGCTGGGTATTACATATAACTGACACACATTCAACACTACACATAAACAAACACCTGGAACAAGGGAGCATGGAAAAATGGTTAGGGACCTGGAGGGAACCTTACATAACCCTCCCTCCAAGGCGCAGTTCCTAAGGCGCCAAAATACAAAAAGGGAGACCAGGCAGGAGGAGACCGATGCAGAGACCTGGCCAAACAAGGCGGAGGCCAGGCCGGCTTGGGCAGAGACAAAGGACGGGGAAATAAAGGCAGAGGCCAGGCAGGCCTGTACAGAGACAGAGGCAGGGCAGACGAAGGCGGCAGAGGATGCCAGGCAGGCGGAAGTGGAGGCGGAGGCTGAGGCCAGGCAGGCGGAGTCTCGGCAGGACGAGACAGAATCTCGGCAGGATGAGGCAGAGTCTCGGCAGGACGAGGCAGAGTCTTGGCAGGACGAGGCAGAGTCTCGGCAGGACGAAGCAGAGGCGGAGGCTCAGCAGGACGAGGCAGCGGCGGCAGTCCGGAGGGCCAAGGCAGCGGCGACGGTGCGGAGGGCTGAGGCAGCGGCGGCAGTCTGGAGGGCGGAGGCAGCGGTGGCAGTCCGGAGGGCGGAGGCAGCGGCGGTCCGGAGGGCGGAGGCAGAACAGGCACCGGAACGGGGACAAGGGCAGGCACCGATTCGGGGACAAGGGCAGGCACCGATTCCGGGACAAGGGCAGGCACCGGATCTGGTACAAGGGCAGGCACCGGATCTGGGACAAGGACAGACAACGGATCTGGGAGAGGGGGAGCAGGAGCGGTCTCCGGTGGTCGAGGCGGAGCGGGAGCGGCCTCCGGTGGTCGAGGCGGAGCGGGAGCGGTCTCCAGTGGTCGAGGGTCTTGAGCGGTCTCCGGTGGTCGAGGCGGAGCGGGAGCGGCCTCCAGTGGTCGAGGGTCTTGAGCGGCCTCCGGTGGCCGGGGGGCTTGAGTGGTCTTCGGTGGCCGGGGGGCTTGAGCGGCCTCCGGTGGCCATGGAGTGTCCTCTGGTGGCCGTGGAGCGTCCTCTGGTGGCCGTGGAGCGGCCTCTGGTGGCCGTGGAGCGAGAGCAGCGGCCTCTGGTGACCGTGAAGCGAGAGCAGCGGCCTCTGTGGCCGTGGAGTGAGAGCAGCGGCCTCTGTGGCCGTGGAGCGAGAGCAGCGGCCTCTGGTGACCGTGGAGCAAGAGCAGCGGCCTCTGGTGGCCGCGGAGCGAGAGCAGTGGCCTCTTGTGGCCGCGGAGCGGGAGCAGCGGCCTCTTGTGGCCGCGGAGCGGGAGCAGCGGCCTCTTGTGTCCGCGGAGCGGGAGCAGCGTCCTCTTGTGGCCGTGGAGCGGGAGTAGCGGCCTTTTGTGGCCGTGGAGCGGGAGTAGCGGCCTTTTGTGGCCGTGGAGCGGGAACAGCGGCCTCTTGTGGCACAGACAGGGGAGCAGCGGCCTCTTGTGGCCCAGACACGGGAGCAGCGACCTCTTGTGGCCCAGACAGAAGAGCAGTGACCTCTTGGGGCCCAGACAGGGGAGCAGCGACCTCTTGTGGCCGAGACAGGGAGCAGCGACCTCTTGTGGCCGAGACAGGGGAGCAGCGACCCCTTGTGTCCGAGACAGGGGAGCAGCGACCTCTTGTGGCTGAGAGAGTGGAGCAGCGACCTCTTGTGGCTGAGACAGTGGAGCAGCGACCTCTTCTGTCCGAGACAGGGGAGCAGCGACCTCTTTTGGTTGAGGAACTGGAGCGTGCCATCCCAGTCCTCCTCGTCAGAAGATGCTGACCCACTTGTGAGGTTAGGCATCTCCTCTTCATCGCTCTCATAACTCATGGGGCTCGGATCGACAGCCCATTTGGGAAATGGGCATGCGGCTATATTGGGACACGGGCAGGCAGCCATATTGGGACACAGGCTGGCGGCCATCTTGGGACACGGGCTGGCGGCCATCTTGGGACACGGTTCGACAGCCCACTTGGGAAATGGGCAGGCGGCCATATTGGGACACGTGCAGGCAGCCATATTGGGACATGGGCTGGCGGCCATCTTGGGACACGGGCTGGCGGCCATCTTGGGACTCTGGGCGGCCATCGTGGGACTCTGGGCGGCCATCTAGGGACTCTGGGCGGCCATCTTGGTATTCTGGGCGGCCATCTCGGTATTCTGGGCGGCCATCTCGGGACTCTGGCTGGACATCTTTGGGTATATATAGGGTTCAGGAGTGTCAAAGACATGCCATGGGAGGATAAAGTCGTAGGCCATTGCCTCCCTAATGAAAAAGTTGTGATAGGAGGCCTCATAGAGATCCCAGGGAAGGACCAACTCTTCCACATCCAAACTGTTGTCCTCCCAACAGGACGTTTGTAGCTGAACTCTGTACTTCCTAGTATGAGGTACATGCCTAGCCTGGGAAAAAGGCTCAGCCCTGGCATTTGTTACTGGCTGGTTCATTCTGCAACGTTTTAGGCTTGTAGGCCATATAGAAGCATTCACAAGGTCTACGTATTAAACTTTTGAGGTTTATTTATATTAACACAAGAAAAGAAATGAATACAACTAATGGCAAGCGCCTAAACTGTAGAACTATGAAAACAAAAGAATTGCAGGGCATTCAATAGCAACATAGACTCACTAACCAGAATAACAGAGATACTTAAAGAACAAAATCCAAATGACATTAAGCGTGCTTTTCAAAATCAAAGTACTCACAAGGATATGGTTGAAGATACACACACGGTCCCAAATACATTGTAAAAAGGTTTTTGCGTTTAAGTCAAAATAATACATTTTATCTAGCCAAGTCAACTAAATGTAAAAAATGTTTTGATTTGACAAATCATATTAAGTTGAGTTGACAAAATATATAAACATATAAAATCAAGTTCAGATAGCAAAAAACAATGTGTTACCTCAATTTTAAATACAGAAACAATAAGTCAATTTAACTAAAGCAAGATTACAGTTGTATTGACAAAAAATGTCAAGCTATGATAACTAAAAGCACTTAATTGTCTTAACTTACTAAAGCAAGTTCAATATACTAAGATGTATGTGTCTCTGGAAGTTTCCATTCAGATCCCAAAAGTCAAATCAACTAAAGCAAGATTTCATTGTGTTGACAAAAAATATCACTTTAAGGTAACTACAATGTTGAATGTTTCTAGTGCATTGTAGGTAATACAATATTTGTACATTATAAGATGTTTTCACACAATGCAGTATTCATTTTCAAAGAAATAAAAGTACATTTCTGTATTTCTGTTACACAGCTTGTTGTGACATGAGGCATGATTTATAATAATAAACTGATATCAAAACCGGAAATTTAGGGATAGGAAGAACACCAATGTCCAAAATTACTTGTCACACTGACAGAGAATTAAGCAGCTTTCTCTATGTTGCTTGCAATTAGCCCCTGCTACTGTTGAATGGTTTAACAGTTTGCACAGCCATTCCTACTAAAGCTGGTATAATCTACTTGCATGTGTGTTCATATTAGCATTTTTAATGCTTAATTAACTGTTAAGAATATGTTAAAAGTTGGAATAACAACATTAGAAATTGATTGAACTATATATAGTAAGTTATACAGACAAATTGTCAGGTTTGTTTGACTATTGTTTTATTTGTTTATATAACTTTTGCTTAATTTAAAACAACTCAATATTTCAAGTCAACATAACTGAAGATTATGTTTAGTAAACTAGGAATATTTTGTCATTCTAACAAAATCGTGAAGTGATCTTCACAGTCTTTTAGCAGTTAAGGTAAATTTGATATAAGCTAGGATAACTTAACATGTAAAGTAATCCTAGCTCGAAAAGGGTAATGCAACTAGATCACTGGAAAAAATAAGTAGAAACAACAAATGTTTTTTTACAGTGTACAGAAAGGTAAGTCGTAGGATCAAGACAGAAGCCTGTGGACTATTACCTTCAATGAACCAGCACTGAACAAAAAAGACACAGGGTATATATACACAGAAACAAATGAGGAACAGCTGAACCAAATGACCTTCTAATGAAGGGACTGACACACTAGTAGAGACTCACACACTCAGGGGCGGATTAAGGTGGTCAGGGGCCCCTAGGCTTCTCTTTGTGTGAGGCCCCTCCCCTAATCATTGTGCTTTACTGGAAAAATGTATTTAGTGCCATACATGGTCCACACGCAAGTATGGTGAACTGGCATACACACACATTGAGACAGCCAACATTACAGTGTTTTCTTTACATTGCTTTAAGTGGTGGACCACAACAGTAAGACAATTACCACCACACCACATTGATAAACTGAGAAATTGAACATTACAGACAAAACACGAATACAAACAAGCATAAGGCCCAGTGCTTAGAATCAGCCCTTTAATTATGATCAAGAAACACTACAACAGAGATGTAAGTGTAAAAAATACCAGATATAACCCTCTGCCTCAACAGCCCCAAAACAATCACAATGGAAATGTAACTACACTGAACAAAAATGTAAATGCAACACTTTTGTTTTTGCCCCCCAATTTATCATGAGCTGAACTCAAAGATCTAAGACTTATTCTATGTACACAAAAGGCCCATTTCTCGCAATTATTCTTCACAAATCTGTCTAAATCTGTTTTAGTGAGCACTTCTCTTTTGCTGAGATAATCCATCCACCTCACATGTGTGGCATATCAAGATGCTGATTAGACAGCATGATTATTGCACAGGTGTGCCTTAGCCTGGCCACAATAAAAGCCCACTCTAAAATGTGCAGTTTCATCACACAGCACAATGCCACAGATGTTGTAAGGTTTGAGGGAGCAAAACTGTTGATGGAGCTGAACTGACAACTCCCTGGCAGCCATTTAAAGCCAAAACAGGTGGATTCAGCACCACGGCCTGCTCTGCAGCCTACTAAATTGCAATTCAATTGCAAAATAAGCAATTCAGTAGGCTGCAGAGCTGGCTGATAACTGCACATTTTAGAGTGGCCTTTACAAGGTCTCTTTACGTCCTCCTGTCCATAGCGCTCTGATTACTGTAAAATATCAATGACAATCACAGTTACTTCTGAAATGCCTAATTTAGGGTGTAATTTGTGGAGGTTTACTCACACGTCTCTGCATTCTTTGGAGCTTCTGGAGTCTTTCGGCATATGGATGTTCCTCCAGCTGTTGCTGAAATGCATGTTTTTGTGCAGTGTATGGGTTGCAATAAACACTCAGTGACACACTCTCTCTCTTCACTATGTATTCTGGCTCACTATCGTCCATCTACTATCCGACCTACTCAACAACCCACAAAATTGAGACTTTAAACACCTGAGTTGATTGTCTACACCTGCGCATCCAACTTCTTTAAGTGCTAAATAATTACACTCATGTTTAATTCAGATGAAAGTGTGTACAGATAAATCTTAAGAAATTATTGAGTAACATAGTACTGTCCAGGAATAATGTTTTTTTCATTACGCTTTTTTACCTTTAAATAATTCAAGTTCAAAGTCTAAAGTATTTATGTCACATGAACCAAACGATTCAGAATTGTTCATAACTTCGTAGGAACAGCTGAAGAGAGCCACTAAATGCGGGAGTGAGGGAGAGAAGGGATGAAATGCAGCAGATTGTTCTTTCCTTTAGTCAAAGTATTGGGTCAATGGATTTTCTATTGTAACATGACCTAGAGCTTGCATTGCATATTGAATTTGAATTTGTGCACAATGTTGACATGTGGAAACTTTGGTTTTGTTCTTTACACCACAACTGTTGTGTTGCCAATGTTAAGGAATAGCTCTTTGTAGGTCTAAATCAGATGTGGGCAATTATTTTAGCTTGAGGGCCACATTGGGCTTTTGAAACCAAGTGAAGGGCCGCATTTTATTGCGATGCATGAAAAATAGGAAATGTTAGTTAATTAAATTGACACCGCCCCCCACACAGTTACATGCGTATCCTACTTCTTTATACACTATTTCCTTGTTTGACTGTAATATTTTTAGTTTACCAAATATAGTCAGTGAAAAGTACCCAACTTTGTGACGCGATATCTCTGGCTGTCATTAATCCACATGGACGAACCATTGCTCATTATTTGCATTGGCATTATTTTATCAGCGGAACCCCCTCTTTCCAACCATATTGGTACCATGTTGGTATTGTGCCGGATGATGTCCTACATCATTGCAGCATTGCTATTTTGTCATTTTCACGTCCAACTTCCTGTCTGTAATGTGTTTAGTAAAAAAGGCAAAAGTAAAAAAAACATGACCGACTTCGAGGTGCGATAGCTCCGGCTCTCATAAACCCACATGGATGAGCCAACACTCATTCTTTTTTGGCTGATCTTCATCTTTCCAACGTTACCAAGCCGTAGTTGCTAGCATATACGGTTCGCAAGTTAATTTTGCCCGTATTTAACTGTTAGCTGTAAGTACGTATTGCTTGTTATATTTATTGTTTTAAAACTATCGCCAGTGCACGGATGAACCAAGCAAAATACAACTGCTACGTTACACAAAAATAGCCACATAAGTTGTGTTAACTTACCCTTTGACGAAGTGATCACTGCACACACGGGCATTTTCGATTCCATTACTCCCGACCGTAGACGTTTTGCAAGCCATTTCTTCCGGTGTTTTTCTGGCATTATTCCCCCTTATGAAAAACAACCTTTGGTACAATAAAAACTCCTTGTGGTTTCTCGGTTTGATCGATTTGAGCAACCATATATACGACGCAAAACATAGGCATTTTTTAGGTTGTTATAGTGCTTCCTAAATGTAGCAAATCACTTCATGCCCTCCATCTGTATTTCGAGCCATGGCAACGCAGTCACTTGACGTCATATGCAAACAAGCTATTAGGGTCTTTTTTGTTCGCGCTGCAGTAAATTTAAAATAAACAAAATTTGGCTGGCCAATCCGAGGCCCCTGCACACGTGGGGCCCCTAGGTTGCAGCCTACGCAAGCCTGTGCATTAATCCGTGTCTGCACACACTATAACCACACGGGGGGACATAGGAAAAACTAAATGCTGGGTATTACATATAACTGACACAGATTCAACACTAGACACCAACAAACACCTGGAACAAGGGAGCATGGGAAAATGGTTTGGGACCTGGAGGGAACCTTACAAGCTGTTTTAGCCACACGTTTGTGCACAGGTGCATAATATCCAGCACATAGCCATGAAATCTCAATAGACCAGCATTGGCAGTACAATGGGTCATACTGAATAGCTCAGTGACTATAAATGTGGCACCGTCATTGGATGAAAACTTTTGCCACAAGTCAGTTTAGAGAACGCTGCCACTGGGCCCTTGAGCAGTGGAAATTGTCTCATTTTAGAGATGTTTTTTAATGCTAACTCTCTTAATTGAACTGATATTTACAATGGGAATGTTAACTTCTTTTCCAATTCAGGAATAATTCTGACTTCATATTAATGTAGTACCTTGAATGAGAAAATGGCCACGGTATACAAACTGTCTGTATTAAAACCATGATAAACCATTGTCACAGTTTCATAAGAGTTGGGAGACAGGAGCGTCTTCAATTAAATCTGGACATTTATTTTAACTGGGAGGAAGGAACTGTACAGAAACAATGAACGACAGAGGGAGAATGAAACACTGGTGTTAAATACTGAAGCAAATGGGGACTAATACAAAACACCTGGGAACATAATCAAACACTGAAGGGAACTATGGGAAAACAGAATCACATGCTAGACACGAAAAGGACACCAGGGGGACCTAAAGCATCACACACGAGGAAGCAACCAAGAGTCAGGACACACAGGGGAGCAACTAAACACAAAAAAGGTCCATGAAGGCCTGATCACAGCCTTCACTGGGCTGGATGTGACAACCATGAAATTTTGAAACCGTTACATCCATAGTGCTCGTGCATATATAAAATAATTCCTTCAGGCCTGTGGGGAACATATAATACAAATCAATGTTAAAAATAAAAGAAGTACAGTATACCTTTCTGAGTTTGACAGAGGTGTATGTGCCATAGTGTAACATGTTGTGTGTATGCCAACAATATTTATTTTGCTTGCTCCTAGCTATTCGCTTGCCTAGTAAAAATTAAAAAACTTTGCTATAGAAGACAAGTGTCTTTACAACTGTGTTTTTCTTCAAATTAGCACAGTATGTCAGGCTGTTCTCATGCCGATACATACAAAATTATGTACGGTTACCCTCGTCTTGCCAGAAGAATGTGTTTACTACGTTCAACATTCACTGTTTGGACAGATCTGTGGCTGGCGAAGGAGGTAGAGGTCTTCACGGATCAACCAGACCCAAAAATCTGAGAACCGACCCGAAATCTGGGAACCGAATGGGTGTGGGTCCAATATTCATGTTTTTTAAACTTCCCCAATTAAGATTCACCGACTGCCGCTGGTTAAATCTCATAGCCACCCAGTTGCAAGGTGCCCTATTCCCCTCTGGATGCTAATGCTAAGCTAGCAATGAAAGAACTGCAAACTGCAATTAGCAAACAACAAAGTACACACCCAGTTAAAGCCTTTATTAGATTTATTCGATTAGTATCAATCCAACCTGAAAACTGTACTCCACAGATTCCAACAAATTGTCTCCTACGCAACCAGAAGAGTGAATGCACTGCACCGTGTCTACACAAACATTGCTGATGCTTAAAAAAACATCCCTTTCCCCTACATAAGACAGTCTTAAGCCTGTTTTATGCTACTCCTTCAAATCGACGGCGTTGCTACGGCGTGACTCTGTCGGCGTCATGACCTTTCGGAGTTCTCCGTCATGGGTGAATGTCTTTCTTTGCGACGCGTTGCATTTCACCGCCAGAACGCTAGGGGGAGTTGCAACGTGGTGCATTTCACCGCCAGAACGCTAGGGGGAGGGGTGGTTTCCGCAGGGTCAATCACGCGAAACTATTTGGTAGGTTTTGTTTCCGCTTTTTCATTTCCGACAATGACAAGCGAAAGAGAGAGAGTGTTGTTGGAGCTGGAAATGATTGACGTTTCACAACAAATTATTTTATTGCAAATGTTAAATCGCAGAAAGAAAAGACGTCAGCGAAGGTGGTCTGTATGGCCGGTGAACGAAGACAGGCCAAGGATGGGTGAATTTGTTACGGTTGTTCGACCGCTGAGGGACTTGGACGAAGAAATGCACTTCACATATTTTCGGATGTCGAAAGGTCGATTTGACGATCTTGCTCATCGTTTAGCACCTTTAATACAGCACCAAAGCACACACCGTATGCCTATTGATGTCGCTCAGAGACTGTCAGTTACTTTGAAGATTTTATCTTCAGGTGCAAGTCAACAGATTACTGGATTGGGCTACAAAATGGCTACGAGCACGGTGTCCTCCATAGTATCTGAGGTCTGCAAAGCGCTGTGGACTGCACTACAGCCCGAATATTTGCCTTGTCCTTCAACCAGCCAGTGGAAAGCCATAGCTTCTGATTTTTGGAGACTTTGGAACTTCCCAAACTGCGTTGGGAGCCTCGAAGGGAAACACGTTACCGTCAAGGCACCCCCACACTCTGGTAGTGACTATTTTAATTACAAGGGGGCTCATTCCATCGTCCTAATGGCAACATGCGATGCCAGATATCGCTTTACAATGGTGGACGTGGGAGCATATGGACGGCAAAGCGATGGTGGCGTTTTCAAAGACAGTACATTTGGATCGATGCTTCTGGACCACAAGTTGAATCTGCCCCAACCAGCTAAGCTTCCTGGCACTGGAGTCCAAATCCCCCACGTTGTCGTTGCTGATGCTGCCTTCCCCCTACACTGCAATCTCATGCGTCCCTTTCCAGGTATGTAAATACAATTAATTCAAGCATAGTACATTGTGCCTTCATTACATGTTTGTTATACCTAGGACTGATTGATCCCTCTCTTCAATTATTTTCATTTTTAAATTCGATTGTTTTGTTCAACTGCATGTTTAACAGTATTTTTAGTTATACATTTCTTACTGTCCATTCTGTTTATCATCTATTCATTATGTTAAGTGAGTGTTGTACTTTGAAAGCAAAGATTGCTGGGGTTATGTAACCCTGGCCAATAAAGATGATTCTTGTATAGTGATAAATACTCTTGTTTTCCTACACAGGGGTGAACATGACAAGGGACAAACAAGCATACAACTACCGTCACTCCAGAGCAAGGCGGGTGATTGAAAATGCCTTTGGCATCATGGCTGCGCGGTGGAGAATTCTGGGAAGACCTGTTGAGTTCCACCCAGACAAAGCTGTGAGTGTAGTTAAAGCGTGTGTTGTACTGCATAACTACCTCACATACACAGACGAGGTGAGCCCTCCAGAGAGCCGATACGCACCACCACATTTTGCAGACTGACTCAAATGGATCGGTGCAGCCTGGAGAGTGGCGAAGGATGGTGGCAGACGACACAAACTTGGCCCCCGTAGATCCAACACAGATGTCCAGGGCCCGTTCCACCAGAGCTGCCATAGCTGTTCGGAATGACTTGAAGGCTTTTTTTCAGTCTCCGCAAGGAATTGTGCCATGGCAGGATGATGTCGTGTGCCGTGGCACACTTGGTCAATGATTATATATGGTCAATGATTATATGTATATCCATGATGTAAAAAAACAAACTTTTCTGAAAACAAACTTAAATTTATTTAAGTGTAATAAGGAATGCCTAACACAAATGGCCAAATGTTTAAGTACAATAAATAGTACTAAGTACAAGAAACAAATACTTTCACTGCAATCAAATTAAAAAAATCAAACTAACTATTTACAAAAGTGCACTGAATCAGTACAGGTAGAAATGTTCAGTTTTGCTGCTGTCTGCTGTCATACAACATCCTATGAACATTGAACATTAGGTCAGGCCTCACGTCTTCTGGCACCCTCCGTAGCAGATCAGCCACTATCTGGCCAAATCTACTACACTCATCCCCAGTGTCCTGCACCAGCTTCTCTTGCAGATCCATCCTGCGTTGGTCTAGCTGTGCCATCTGCTTCACTAGCCAGTCATCCTGGTTCCTCTTGCGTTTTGACCCCGCCCGGGACACAGGTGACTCAGCTGATATTGGAGCAGGGGAGCTACACACAGCATGCTCAGGTGGTGGTTGAGAATGCAATGGCCGTGCAGGTGAGGTCAGTGGCTGGGAAGGCACCACGGATGACTCTGTTGATGAAGTGGATCGCATGGAGTCTGATTCAGAGGATGACGTAGGTGTTGAGGCCTGTTCATGTGAAAGACAAAAAGCAGATTAGATTCAACTTAGAAATAGCAGTGCTCTGAAAAACACATTGCAAAACAACATTTTCCACATGTTATACTACATTTGTATGGCCAGACTATGCATCATGGCAACATGTATTGCAGAGTACAAGTCCAAAGACAAGAATGATTTGTTAAAATAGACATTAATCCCACACTGGAAATTAGTGTACTACATCAGTTCTAACGAGTAAAAATATATGGAAATAGCAGCGCTATGAAAACAGCATTGCAAAACAACAATTTGGACTACGCACCAAGGCAAAATGTGTTTGGACAACACAATAGCATTTTTTGCTAGCTAGCTTTGTAGCCCACGTAGAGGTAAAACAACAAACTTTTATATTTACCTTAGATTCGAAATTCGACTCTGTCTCCCGGTGCTTCACATGAGGTGCCAGCCAGGACATGAAGTGATAGAAGGCAGGCACCTTTTTGCCACCTGGATCACCACTTCTAGGCGCCAGCTTTTTGCGGAGACGGACAAATTTGTCTCGTAGGCATTTCCACCGCTTCAAGCACTCAGTGACGTCCAGTCCAACATTTTGGGAAATTTCTTTCCATGAATTGTTTGCCATCTGGCAGTCTTTGTAATGTGAGGAAGACGAATTATAAAGATGGTCATACTTTCGTACTTCTTCGATCAAACGCTTCTCAACTTGATCCATCGTTGTCCTCACGAAACAGCAGAGATAAACAATGGCGGCGGTATATAGAAGGGGGAAACCGGAAAAAGATAGACGCCGGAAATGATGTATCTGACCAATCACAGTCCTTGTGTCTGCGTAGCCTCGATGCGCGAGTTACATTTTTGGAGAGGTGCGCGTCACTCGACGGCGGAGGGTACGGCGGAGGGTCCGCGTTGACGAAGAGAGGTCTACGTGGGTACGCCGTTGATTTGACGGAGAAGCATAAAACAGCCATTATGCTCTGTCATTGTTTTTACTCCACACTTACACCCCCCTCATCAAACATGTCAAACCATTAGTGAGGACAGTAAAGGTGTGGCCAGAGGGGGCGGATTCTATACTACAGCACCAGTTCCAAAATACAGATTGGAGCCTGTTCGTTCTCTGATTGAGTTAGAATAACAGACTGTAAGCTTTAAAGGAGGGTGGTGCTTTAAATGATTGTTCCTCCTCTGTCAACCCTGGTTGCCTGCAAGGAAACATGTGCTGTCATCATTGCTTTGCACAAAAAGGGCTTGACATGCAAGGATATTGCTGCTAGTAAGATTTCACCTAAATCAACCATTTATCGGATCATCAAGAATTTCAAGGAGAGAGGATCAATTGTTGTGAAGGTGTCAAGTCGCCAAGAAAGTCCAGCAAGTGCCAGGACCGTCAGAGCTTGCCAGTGAGTAAGGGCAGTGTGCATTGTGGTGGCGATGGCATCAGCCATGGATCTGTCATGTAAAGTGAAGAGGGTCTAGGAAGGAGACAATGTAATCTTTAACTAGCTTTTCAAAACACTTCGCCACAGTAGAGGTGAAAGTTAGGGATGGTAGTACAGGGACAACTGTGGATTTCTTAACACTAGAACCACCAGGCCTTAGCATACTATACTTTCCAAATAGCAGGGGCATAGTCCTTTGCTACTCCAGCAAGCCATCACTGCATCCAGCAATCACAACATCACACCTACTGTGTTGCATGAAGAAGAATTTATTTAGTTTGTTTAAACCTGCACTCTAACTTTTTCGAAAGCTACAAAAAAAACAAAAGAATATTTTCGGACTAGTAAACATTAGGAACCAGCATATTGGAATGTTACATAGTGCAGCTTTAAGGTATTATGTGTGAGAGAATGGAGAGAGAAAAGTGGTTGGTGTTCTCCAGTAGGCATGGAAAGGCTGTGCAAAGGACCCATTAAGCATGAGTGGAAACACCTGGGTAATCATGCCATGTGTACATCCCATAGAAATAGAATAAATATAGAATGGCCATTTCAATTCAAATCAACATAGCAGACTGGTCGGAGCAGCAGCCATTTTTATTTGTACCATTCTATTGTAAAGATCTAGCGGCCTACTTTCGCATTAAAACGAATTACGGCAAGTCGCAACCTCACTAGTGAGTTTGCAGCAGGAACGGTGTAGTCAGCTGCGCTAACATATCTCCGTAGCCTGCCTTGTTGGTGAAGAGGAAGTTGAGAGTGTTGGATTTAATTGCTTCATAATAAATGCTAATATTATTTATTTTATTTTTTATTTACAATACTCTCTAACTGAAACTCTCAAACTAGTGAGTGCAACACACTTCTTATGGCCCCACTGACACGTGTTGTTACCGTTACAACTAACAACAATCGCCATTTTGTTGTGTACTAATCGAATGACCACGCCAAACAATTTAATGGCATATTCATTGATTTCTATAGTACATCCTGTTTAGGTGCTGGACAGACAATCAGAAAGGAATTTTGCCCGATGGAGAGTAGATGCCCGGAGACCTCAAAAGGGAAACAAAGAACCAAAGAAAGTGTGCCCCAGTTGAATGGAAGGGAGAGGAAAGAGCGGATGACAGAGGCCAGGAGAAGACAATCCCACGCCACTATTTTTAGTTTAATATCTCACCAGTCTAGAATATTTATGCCGAGCCGAATGCGGCTGTCGATTCTGTTTATTGTTTTGAGTATCACAGACTAACGTCTGGTAAGAACATTTCCACACTTTATAACGGGGAAAACCCTGAAAATGTTTACGTATGTAACATAAGAATACAAAAATACATGTACTTTCTTAATGAAGCTATTACATTTTATGTTAAGCTTATAATAAATCAAAGATGCAAAAATTAAACAGTTGAATGTCCGTAAGACATCTGCAAGATTTGTGACAGGTAAAATTATCTGTATGTGTGCAAACACTTTTCAGGCAGGAGCTCAGATCATTTGATTGGCCAATTGACACCATGAGTGCTTTTGACCATGAGACCCTAACAAATTATTGATCATTAGAATCAATAGAAATCAATATGCCAAGAAGAATCATTTGGAAGTCTGAATGGTCTTTATTTTTTACAACCAGGCACCTGTATATGATTATGCAATCTCCTGTAGGCAGAGTTTATATTATATAGACTCTGCCAGCAGTGGCTCAAATAAGTAAAATAATGAGTTGTTCTTTTGATACCGTCACTGATTGGGTGAAGGAAGTTCTTAAGCATGGATAGTGAACAAACCAATGTGAAATAGGACTATGAAGCCATTGACAGTAGGGATCTACAGAAGTGTTAGGTAAATCACTTCTCATGATCTAACCTCACTTAAACTAGAGGTGGAGAGAGTTACTCTGAGTTCACAAGTTATGGGAAGTCCCTACTTATGAATGTAATTATCAGGCAAAGGGAGTTCATGGGCCCTATTTGAACGATCTGAAATGCAAGTATCAAACACAAAACGCAAGTGACATTGTGGGAGGGTCCCGGGCGCTTTTGCTATTTTACCGGTGGGATAAATGACTCTTGCGCCCGACGCAAATCTAAAATGGGTAGGTCTGAAGTAGCTTCATTAGTTAGTCATAGGTGTGGTTTCGGCGTAACGTGCAATAAACCAATCAGAGCGTGATCTCACATTCCGTTTAAGAGCAGACGCGCTTGTTCCATGGCGGATTGTTATTATAACGGCAGATTGCTATTGATTTTTCTTTTTACAAAATGTAAATAAAGAAATGTCACAAGACATACTTTTCGATGTTTTGGACTCACTCTCACTGAATCACGAGGTTATGAATGCATGGTAATATTTTACCGAAATTACTCACTCTTCTGTCGATAAGCTCTCCTCACCCATTCTGCATTTCTGGGCATTTGGGTTGTGGCAACGGCACATGCATTTCAACTTCACGTCTCCTTAAGTCCTCTAATAGCTATTTCATCATTTCTGTCATCAACACATCCATGATTCGTGAAAATGTTACGTAAAACACAACAAGCCACAAAGAATGCTGCGACTTGCATATAACAAGTACTTGTTTAAATATCCAGCCCCGGCGTAAATTCAAATTTGTGACTTATTCCTCTACATTATTCTCAAGTATCTGCTGATATTGAGTGGAATCCATGGGACCCTCAACTTTAACAAGATTCCCAGTACCAGCACTTGCCACACAGCATGATGGAACCTCCACCAAATTTGACTGTGGGTATTAGGTGTTTCCCTTACGAAAAACAAATATACTTCAAGTTTATTTTGTAAGTATACTTTTTTAAATACTAAGTAAACTAAATTGGCCCACTTTTTTGTCTATTTAGTACCCTTTAAAGTATACTTACAGTATAGTATATTTTAAGTATACTTTTGAATACTTTAAAAAGTAACCTGTGTAGTGCACTTTTAGTTTATAAAGTAGACGTTTCTAAATGTTTCATACACACAAAAACATACAGTCATTTATAGACATTTCCATTAATATTCCAATAGATAATTACTAGTATAGCATAAGCTCAAAAATGAAACTGTTAAACCGTTACTTAAGTGTCTTGATAACATAAAACATTATGAGCCATCCAGGCCTTTAAGTTTTAATGAAAGAAAACAGAAGTGATGTTTTTTGGTGGAACCCCTCCAATCCCCCCTGTTGATTTGGATTCCTTGGCCCAGTACATCAAGCCAACTTCTAACCTAGGGGTTAAATTGGCTCCTGATCATAAGCTTGACAGTCAGATTAGGGCAGTTGTTAAATCCAGTTTTTTCCAATTGAGGCAGCTGGCCAAAATAAAGCCAATTCTTTCGAGGCACCATTTTGAGACAGTAATCCATGCTTTTGTCACTACGAGGTTGGATTACTGTAATGCACTATATCTGCGGGTTAGTGGGTCCTCTGCTGCCCGTCTCCAGAAGGTACAGAATGCCGCCCTGCGTCTTTTAACTGGGACACATAAACATGAGAACATAGCCCCAATTATGGCTCCCTCCATTGGCTGCCCATACATTTTAGGATCCATTTCAAAATTCTGTTATTTACTTTTCAATCAATCAATCAATCAAATTGATTTATAAAGCCCTTTTTACAACAGCAGTTGTCACAAAGTGCTTTGACAGAAACCCGGCTCGAGACCCCCAAAAGCAAGCAACACAAGTGATGCACAGTGGCTAGGAAAAACTCCCTAGTAGGTGGGACCTGGGAAGAAACCTAGAGAGAGGCCAGACTCAAGGGGCTTTTAAATCCCTCAGCGGTTTTTCCCCACCCTATATCCCTGAGCTGCTACACATTTATACACCCACTCGACCTCTCAGGTCAACTGATCAACTGCTTTTGAGTGTCTCCAAAAATAACCATAACTTGAAATTGACCGTGCCTTTGCTGTGGCAGCTCCTAAATTGTGGAACAATCTGCTTTGTTTACTGTCAATCCTCTTTACTGTCTGTTTTTATATCCTTACTTAAAACCCACCTATTTTCCTTGACCTTTGACATTATACGCTGAAATATTGATAGTATGTGTGTTATTGTATGGCTGTCTCCTTATGCTTCATGTCAATTACCAATTTAATTTTTCGTCTATTGAATTCTGTACAGCACTTTGGTCAAATTTGGTTGTTTTAAAGTGCTTAATAAATAAAGTTTGATTGATATAGGCATTCAGGAACTACAGCAGATTGTGTATTTAAAAAAGAAAAAATGCAAGGAAATCGAAAAATTACAATGGAAATTACTATGGACAATATCCGTTCAGAAAAACTACAAAGTGATCAGCCAACCTTAGAATGTGTGTACTTTATAAAAAGGGAACACAACAACTAATTAAAATAGATTAACCTATCACGCTCATCTGGTATTAGACCTGCCATTCTCAATCAATCACAAGCAGGGGTGCCGTATGGGGGGGAAAGTTAGGACAAGTCCAAGGGCCCATGAATGACAGGGGGCCCAAAAAATAGGTAAAAACTACAACAGCTGTGCAGAACGGGCCCAATTTTATTTTTTGTCATGGGGCCTAAGATTTCTGGCAGCGCCCCTGATCACAAGTGCCTGTATAGATTTTCTATATGTACTTGATCCTTCCAAAGACTCTATTGCTTATTAATCTCTTACCACCAGTCTATGAGACTATCAACAAAGCCACCCATAATAGAGAGGCTGCCAAAAAGAGTGTGAGGATTGGTTGTATTCAGTACATATGTTATGCTAATGCTGAGTTAAAGGGGGAAGCAAGATTGAGTGACAAAGGTTGTGGATTGCACACATTGTTTATGTGAGGGACTGAGTGAGTGACCAAAGCTGAAAACTTGATGCTTCTCAACCTTAACACAAGAAAGGACCTTAAGACAAGAAAGGCGAAAAGGGTCACTTAGACTGTACATTATTGTTAAGAGATCTGGCATTTTCATGGCCCTCCATTCCTTGAGTTTTTCTACATGTTTATTTAACATCTTTCAGTCTAATTTTCTCATTAGAGAATTGGTGTTCTAATCACATTTAATTTTTCCTGGGCACCAAAGCCACTTGATAAAGTTCTTTTTTATTCACAAATTGTCTAAAATATTATATTCATAAATTTTTCCAAAATCATTACCATTGACAAATATTTAAAGTTAACATGTTAATGCATGTGAATAATTTAAAGTGCTTAACACCATTATTTTTTGTTGTTGCCGTTAAACAATTTATCATTTTTTAACCAAACATCCATAGTGAGTACTTGATTTGCAACTGAGTTTGAACCTTAGTGTAATGTATTAGTATAGGTTATTATCTTATGTACCAGTTTGCATTTTTACTATACCTTGTACCAGGTAATTTTATTTTTATGTTAAATATAATTATTTAGAAATTGTGACCCGACACAGACATATAGGCATATGGAGAGAATGCGTACTTTTCAGGAATCGTAAAAAACCACAAACTATAATAAAAAATGTCAAGTAATGAATTCATCAACATGTAAACTTTCATTCTTGATAAAAACAGTTTGTATATGTGAAATAAGTTAAATAAAAATTGCTTGTTAAAAGAAATAGAAGTCCAGGCCCATAAATCTTCCTGATTGATAGCTGTCTCATGTTCTTTTGTTTATATTCACTCGTGAGGTGACCAACTGGGCATTCGAAACACAACAGCATGGAGAACTCCAGACAAGTTGCATTCGCACTGAATCACATCGTTGACCTTAATTTACAGGGAGCTGTAAACACAGATCACTGGGAAAAGGTTGTTTTGGATTACTTTTTACAGGATGACAAAAGTGTTCTGGTACTATCTGATTCAGAATCAGAGGTAGAGGAACTTGATGATTTGGATAACATTAAGGAAGGAATGGTAGGAGACTCCATTAACTCTAATCTGGACAGTGATTTTTATAGAAATTACCTCTGTTGTTGTAACACAAGATCATGAAATTTGACTGCAAGTGTGGGGAGAGTTGAAAGGAGAAACAGGAAGTTGTGTCTTGTCTAGCAAAATACTTCTCTCCAGAATATATCTACACAGTAAGGGCAAACATGTCATCTTTGACAGAGAGAGAAAAGGACCTGATAATACTTATGGTGTTACACACTGTTTCTCTAAGCATGAGCGAGATGACAAAACGCCACCATGTGAGTGTTCAGACAAAATGTAAATGACAGAGAACTACATACATGTTACACTGAGTACCAGTGTGTAGGGAGTCCTTCATTCAAATCTATGGGTAAGTTTTATTGTATATGTCGTTTCAGATAGCCTGTGTTATGATTTGAAGTATGTTAACATTTAGAATGTTAAGGATTTAGAATGTTATCTAAAACTATTACTGTTGATTCATTGCTAGCTAGCCTATAGCTAGCATAGCTAGGTATCCTAACTTGCTAGCCTAACCAGTTAGCTACAGCTCAAAACAAATATGTTTTGAATTAGCTACATAACTAACATTAGTTGTTTAGAATGTTTTATAAACTACCTATTTAAGCTAAATTTAAGTTTCCGGTTTAATGTATGTTTTATTGTTGCACAAAACCAAATGTTAGTTGATAGCTGGTAGGCCTGACAATAGAGGCATATCGATAAACAGGTATCAACTCGGAAATCAAGGTGCCAGAGTCTGTAGGAAGGCTGGGGAGAAGGAAATGCCAAAATGCCTGAAGTCCAGTGTCAAGTACCCACAGTCAGTGATGGTCTGGGGTGCCATGTCAGCTGCTGGTGTTGGTCCACTGTGTTTTATCAAGGGCAGGGTCAATGCAGCTAGCTATCAGGAGATTTTTGAGCATTTTTCAGCACGACCTGGCACCTGCTCACAGTGCCAAAACCACTGGTAAATGGTTTACTGACCATGGTATTACTGTGCTCAATTGGCCTGCCAACTCACCTGAACCCCATAGAGAATCTGTGGGATATTGTGAAGAGGAAGTTGAGAGACGCAAGACCCAACACTCTGGATGAGCTTAAGGCCGCTATCGAAGCATCCTGGTCCTCCATCACACCTCAGCAGCGCCACAGGCTGATTGCCTCCATGCCACGCCGCATTGAAGCAGTCATTTCGGCAAAAGGATTCCCGACCAAGTATTGAGTGCATAATTGAACATAATTATTTGAAGGTTGACTTTTTTGTATTACAAACACTTCTTTTATTGGTCAGATGAAATATGCTAATTTTTTGAGATAGGAATTTTAGGTTTTCATGAGCTGTATGCCAAAATCATCAGTATTAAAACAATAAATGACCTGAAATATTTCAGTTGGTGTGCAATGAATCTAAAATATATAAAATTAAAATTTTTATCATTACATTATTAAAAATAATGAACTTTATCACCATATGCTAATTTCTTGAGAAGGACCTGTATACTGAAAAAAAGGCCACATAAATACAAGTGAATTCCCCACACCATGTTTAGTTGCAGATGGGTGAAGAAAATAGTTGAGTAAACTACTTCTGCCTGGGTAGTGGCTCCAAAACATGGGTACTAGGACCCGCAGTTGTACGGTAACCAAAAAAAGTTTATGGACCACTGGGAATAAGGACACAGGATTACATTATTCAAACTAGTTGTCCTCGTTAACTAACCAGGGTGGAAAATGATGATCCCTATGCACATTTTTGTTTATTTTCCTGAGGAAAAAGAAACAGCACTTTTTTACCTTTGGTTTTTAGATGTATCTTTCTAGGACAATGTGCTTCCCCTGGAAAAACCGCTCTGAAAAGTGATACATGAACCAAGACAACCTTGGATCCAATCAGCAATGAGACATACAATGACATATACATTCACCGGCCACTTCATTAGGTTCACCTGTTCAACTATTCTTAATGCAAATATCTAATCAGCCAATCATATGTCAATGTCAATAGAAGTCAATGCATTTAGACATGTTCAAGACGATCTGGTGAAGTTCAAACCACCCATCAGAATGCAGAAGAAAGGTGATTTACAGTGGGGAGAACACTGCCGATTTTGCAGGTTTTCCTACTTACAAAGCATGCAGAGGTCTGTAATTTTTATCATAGGTACACGTCAACTGTGAGAGACAGAATCCAAAGCAAAAATCCAGAAAATCACATTGTATGATTTTTAAATAATGGATTTGCATTTTGTTGCATGACATAAGTATTTGATACATCAGAAAAGCAGAACTCAATATTTGGTACAGAAACCTTTGTTTGCAATTACAGAGATCATACGTTACCTGTAGTTCTTTACCAGGTTTGCACACACTGCAGCAGGGATTTTGGCCCTCTCCTACATACAGACCTTCTCCAGATCCATCAGGTTTCGGGGCTGTCGCTTGGCAATATGGACTTTCAGCTCCCTCCGAAGATTTTCTATTGGGTTCAGGTCTAGAGACTGGCTAAGTCACTCCAGGAACTTGAGATGCTTCCTACGAAGCCACTCCTTAGTTGCCCTGGCTGTCGGGTCGTTGTCATGTTGGAAGACCCAGCCACGACCCATCTTCAATGCTCTTACTGAGGGAAGGAGGTTGTTTGCCAAGATCTCATGATACATGGCCCCATCCATCCTCCCCTCAATACGGTGCAGTTGTCCTGTCCCCTTTGCAGAAAAGCATCCCCAAACAATTATGTTTCTACCTCCATGTTTCACGGTTAGGATGGTGTTCTTGGGGTTGTACTCATCCTTATTCTTCCTCCAAACACGGCGAGTGGAGTTTAGACCTACTTTTGTCTCATCAGACCACATGACCTTCTCCCATTCCTCCTCTGGATCATCCAGATGGTCATTGACAAACTTCAGACGGGCCTGGATATGCACTGGCTTGAGCAGGGGGACCTTGGGTGTGCTGCAGGATTTAAATCCATGACGGCGTAGTGTTACTAATAGTTTCATTGAGACTGTGGCCCCAGCTCTCTTCAAGTCATTGACCAGGGGCCTTATTTATAAACGTGGCGTACGCAAAAAAGATGGCGTACGCCACTATCTACGCAATAATTGAGATTTATAAAAAGCAAAATTGACGTGAAAATGTGCGGTCATCACGGCAACTCTGACCCATGCGTACGCACAAAAACGGGTGAAATGGCGACACCGCCGGCAGATGGGTGAAACACGTGAAGCTGCAACTGCAGCTGAAACTGCAGACCGTTGTGTAGCTAAACAAAATCAAAATACTGCCTCTCATTAATAATATGAACATTTCACAAAGCCATTCTCAAAATCAACAGCCTGTGGTGAAATACAAGTAAAATAAATAAAGACACATTTGCAAAAAAACTCAAATATGTTCTGTAATTATATTGGCATGTTATGTAATTCATCCTCATAAATAATACGGTAAACAGAACAAAATCATTTTTTCAACTGATATTCTTGTCGATGTCTCTGTCTGGCGGAGCAGAAAGACAAATCGATTATGATAGATATATATATATATAGATTGATAGATAAATAGATAATAAATAGATGGTCATTGTTGTCCATTGGGTAAAGTAGTTTTCATAATATATGTCGTCATCAGCTACAGAATCGTAATGTTCATTTATATGCGTTTAGTTTGTTTCATTTTTAAATGTTTTCCATCGTGACGCATGTCTTAACCATTTTGAAAGGTGCAAAAAATTCAATTTACGCAGAACTATTTCCCATTTACAATTAGATTAATACCGACATCTGTAGATTATCAGATACAGTCAAATGGATAGTTTTAAAAAGCCATTCCATCGCAATGTGTATTGACGCACAATGGCTGATCTTTCACTGTTAGAAGATAATAATAATAATAGCCTAATAGTGCATTATATTTAGTGGCACCTTTCATAATAACAGGATTTCTGGCGACTGGCACTTTCCACAGGGAATTGGCTAACAGGTCAGAATTATCTGAGCCAACACTTAGCCGGGTTATGCCAGACGTGTTTATGGCTTGTCGCATAATTAGCCTACATTAAGTTTCCGTACACACCGCGGGTGAACAGGCAAGCACAATTTGTAGCTATGTCCGGTTTCCCAAATGTATCAGTGCTATTGACTGCACTCATGTTGCCATAAGGGCACCGAATGAGAGAGAAATGGCTGTCATTAATCGTAAGCATTTTCATTTGATCAATATGAAAATTATTTATGATGCAGACATGTTGCTCACTAATTTAACTTATCTTCCCCCAACCATGGCAGACATTTGCGATAAAGCGCTAGATGCTTTTTGGCATCGACTTTGATGTCTGACCACTTTTTTTTTCTCGCCCATGGTCCGACTCTCAGGCTGCATTCACAGTGTCTGCAAACTTTGGCCACTCCAACGCTTTTTTGGCATTAGTAATGGCCACACTGTGCCCTCCAAACAACATTTTCCTCCTCTTTTACACCTCACCAACAATCCTTTCTACTTCACATTGAGGGAAGTTTTTTGGTTTTCCTCTCTCTGTTTGCCATGATTTCTCGATCAATGAATATTAATTTTGGGGCATTTCACTCACTATTTATGGGCAATTATGGGCGACATGCAGCCGCAAAAGCTGCGCCACATTTAGAGTTGATTGTGATTTATAAAGGGAAAACGGCTTGGACGTGCGTGCGCACGGTTTTATAAATCTGAATATTTCTTTGCGTACGCACGTCCTATATTTCATTCGTATGCCACTTCTGATGCAAATCCACCGCAAAGTTTTATAAATGAGGCCCCAGGTCCTGCTGTGTAGTTCTGGGCTGATCCCTCACCTTACTCATAATCATTGATGCCCCACGAGGTGAAATCTTGCATGGAGCCACAGAACGAAGGAGATTTTTCCGTCATCTTGAACTTCTTCCATTTTCTAATAATTGCTCCAACAGTTGTTGCGTTCTCACCAAGCTGCTTGCCTATTGTCCTGTAGCCCAGCCCAGCCTTGTACAGGTCTACAATTTTATCTGTGATGTCCTTACACAGCTCTCTGGTCTTGGCCATTGTGGAGAGGTTGGATTATGTTTGATTGAGTGTGTGGACAGGTGTCTTTACAGGTAACGAGTTCAAACAGGTACATTTAATACAGGTAATGAGTGGAGAACAGGAGGGCTTCTTAAAAAAAAAACAGGTCTGTGAAAGCTGGAATTCTTACTGCTTGGTAGGTGATCAAATACTTTGTCATGCAATAAAATGTAAATTAATTATTTAAAAATTATACAATGTGATATTCTAAATTTTTGTTTTAGATTCTGTCTCTCACAGTTGAAGTGTAACTATGATGAAAATTACAGACCTCTATGCTTTGTAAGGAGGAAAACCTGCAAAATCGGCAGTATATCAAATACTTGTTCTCCCCACTGCAAGTGACTTAGAACGTGACTCTGAACATCTTGTGCCGCTGTAGCTTATCTGCTTCAAGGTTCAACATGTTGTGCATTCAGAGATGCTCTTCTGCATATCTTGGATGTAATTTGTGTTTTTTGAGTTACTGTTTTCTTCACTGTTGCTATATAGAATCATTACTTTCTATATTTTTACTTCGGGTGTGGCCTTCCGAATGCATCTTTGTCTAAAGATTTGTTTGGTTGCAGATGGGTGAAAATGGTATAAATGGACTGCATTTATATAGTGCTTTTCTAACCAATGGCCAATCAAATTGCTTTACATTACCTCACATTCACCCATTCATTCACTCATTCATACACCGATGGCGTCAGCTGGGGTTAGGTGTCTTGCTCATGGACACCTTGACACTTGGTCAGGAGGATCCAGGGATCGAACCACCAACCTTCTGGTTGCTAGACAACCTACTTGACCCACTGAGCCACTGCTGCCCCAGTGCGGTTCTCAAAAATGCGTACTAGGACTAGAGCCCGACCGATATATTCATTGACCGATATTATCGGTAAATATTAGCAGTTTACAGATATATTTATATCTGTGATTTTCCACCAATAACGACCGATATATATTTTTTTGCAATTCCTTATTTGTCCAGAAGAGACATGTCTCACCGAATATAGGTTTGAGCATTACAAGAAGACATTATCTTAAAAAGATTAAAACAGTGGGGATGGAAGAGCTGCTCATAACAAGCTGCTTATAAAGGTGAGTTGAAAAACTGATTTCCAGTGTAAGAGTCACACAAAATGCACACAAAGTTTTACATTGCATAAAAAGGCTTTTGAGGTTATAAGATAGATAGACGCTATGGACATATTTAGTTACTGAGTATTAACTACTATACCGTAGGTAGCTACTGAAGTCATATTGTTTCTGAATATGCATTTTTAATAAAAAGCCTGCAGTGTTTACTACTCCAGCTCTGGCACAAAAATGTTTTCCAAAACTTGAGAATGTCAACACCTTGCGTTTCACCATTTCCATGACATCTACTTTATCTAGCTATGTACTAATGTTAGCTCTCTGGGACTGGTAGCACGCTATTATAATGAATAGAAACATAGCAATAACAGAGAGCACCACAGTTTTGGGGCGAAATCATTAACCTTCGAAATGTTGTTGAGATAAATACGTTTCTTCTTTGTTGTGTGTTGTCGAATAATATGGTTTCTCCAGTCAGGAGAAAGCTATTATGAGAAGGTATATGACCGATTTTGGCAAAGTAAGCAAACCATATGTCATTAAATCACGAGCCAGCAAGCTGCCAGCCTGTGCACAAGCTAGCCTAATGTGATAAGCAGCAGTACGCACTGTCATATTATTATGCTAGCCAATACCAACAGGATTTATTTAATATAATGGTATATATTGATCATTGTTTGGAGATCGCACATTGAATGGTTACTTTGAGAGTGACCAGCGCAATACTTCATTTGAATGTTTGGATTTGATTAGAAAGCAATGTATTTTAATTATATTTGCAAATAAGTTATTTATTTTCAATATATTATGTAAAGGAACAGTCTAAATGTATCTTGCTTTCTATTTTGCCTGTAGCATTTCTACGTGCGCATGATAGACTGTGCATAATTAAGTCTGCAGTAGAATCACGACCAGCAGATCAATTGACTGAATGGAAGTAACGCCAAGAATCCTGGCTCTCAAGTTGCTAAAAGGAATTGTTTAAAAGTAATATGAATCGCATAATACACCTGCGCTAAATGCAATAAAACAAGACTGTGTAAATTTACATTTATCTAATCTGAACTGATCACAAAAACATTAGTTTCAGTAAACAACACTGCAAGTAAAAATATCCTAAATAACACTCAGAAACAGACAAAGCTGATAAGCTAACTAAAAAATAAATTAGCTGAGTTGATTTGAGGTAAGCCTATGGAGCAGCCACAATCACCTGCTATTACTGTACAGTTATCTGCCAGCAATTGTTAAGTTAGCATGACTCTCACAATCTTTTAAGACCTTGGAAAATCACTATGCCATGCAGAACCCTACAACCAGATTTCTGAGACGGCAGGTTGTGAAAAGTGCTTTAGTGACTGCCTCAAGCATATTAGTTTACAGTTTCTCGAAAATGCAGGGCTATAGTTATTATTATTATTATTATTTGGAACTCTTTCTAGAATGCCATATTGCAAGATTTTTTCTTTCAGTTGGACCTTATGTGTCCAATTATAATGTAGTGCACTTGAAAGTTTGAATGGCATCAATAGTTTAGTTTTTTTAATTGCCATTTTAAGTGACAAATATCTCAGTTCGATTTAATGGCCAATGTGTTTAACACCTCTGCTGTCTTCCAGGCAAACTGCATCAACAAGATTGAACAAAATGATTGTGCAAAGACAAACAATAGAGTCAGACATATGGTCATATACTTGCTTGTTATTACATTATTCTTTTTTTACAAAAAATCAAGCTCAAATGGAGCTACAAGGATTTTCAATTGTGAATGGAAGATGCGTGTTTTGAGACAGTAAGTGCATGACATTTCGTTATCATCAATTTAGTTTTAGAGTATATTGTAGCTATCCGTGCTTGTGTAAATACTTGGAGAAATTAACGTAAAGTAATACAAATGTTTAACAGAGTACTGCTAACACTGTTCTATTGAATGCCAGGATGGTTGTATACTTTTTGATGCAGTTATTTGGAAAAAATGACCGAAAGACAAGTTAGAGCAATGGGTGAGTGGCTAACTGGCTAACTAGTTAATTGTCTGGGTTTTTCATGCAACCCCCAGCCTATCTGTAGTGGAGAAAGGATAATTAGCTTCAATGTAGCCATCTGTGATTGTGTAACTACTTTGAGGAATAAACATAAAATAATAAAACATTCTAACAGAGTACTGCTAACTCTGTGTATAATTTCTAACTAGTAGCCAAGTTCCTTACGTTACATTTCACTCCACCGAAGTGACTCGCAGTGCGCAGGCGTAAAGTTCACATTGAATTCAGGACTTTATGGTATTTCAAGTAAATTCCGATATAGAAGCTACCAAACTGTACTCTTGGCTGTTTTGGAAAACAGAAACACAGGAACAACATGAACTAGTTTTCAAAAGTTTGGGGTCACTGTATTATTATTATTTTTTTAAATTTTAATTCAACCAACCACATGTTGCACAAAACAGAAGCTGTCAACTTTTTACTGACTTGGGAGTCGTAACTCAAATGAACAAATTTACATAAAATATTTGTTATTTGTTAAACGACTCGAAAATATCTGAGTAAATAGAGTCAAACTTCCTGTGGAACTTCTTTCCACTAATTGACACATGATTTGACATGAGGGGAAGGTAGGGCCCTTGCATAATTTGTGGGGCCCTATGCACAGTAAGGATTTGACAGAGTATGATGATTTTCTATAGGCACTATAACTGTATTTTCTGTGTGCAATAAACTGAATTAACTAATGGATTGTCTTTGTCTGAGTTCTCATTTTAAAGGTGTACACTTATGAGTATTTTGGTAAGTATAACCATTTTTAACCTTTTTTTAATGCAGTCTTCACATGGGGAAGCCTGATCACAAGCACCTAAAGGGAAGCGGTCAATGACCTAACAAGAAGTTGACAAGCCAACAACCTCACACTTAAAGTTAGCAAAACCAAGGAGCTTTGTGGACTACAGGATGTGGAGAAAAGAGCACACCCCCATCCTCAACAGGGCCATAGTGGAGCAGGTAGAAAAAAACAAGTCCACATCCACTAGAATCTAACTTGGTCAATACAAAAGGGAAAAAAAATTGTGATATCATGGCAGCGCCTCTTCCGCTTTGGCATGAGCTCCAAGTTTCAGTTGTACTGTTGAAACATCAAGAGCACCCTGCCTGGCTGCATCCAACTGGCACAGGAACACCAATGAGCAGGAACTCAAAGGACTACAGAGAGTATAGTGGTCTGCACAGTACATCAGAAGGACTAAACCCACCCAACAATGGGCTCTACTTTACACAGTGGTGGAGGAAGGCCCAGGGTTCAATCTGTCACATGGTAAGTAATACTGGAGCATCAATGCACACACCAAAAACATGAAGGACAGTTTCTACCCACAAGCCATAAGACTATTCAGCAGCTGAACTGACATACCTCCCAGTATAGATAATGTATTATCTTGCTGTTCTGTATAACTCTAATATCTCTGTGCATAATCTCTTTTTTTGCTGCTGCTAATCCCATACATTTCTTACCCGTGTTATTTGGGTATAATTGCTAGATTATTGTATCATTACTCTTATTTAATTGTAATAGAACATATTTCATTGCTATGGAAGGAATTCTTGAATAAGCATTGTAATGGGAACACATGTTGTAACTAGAAAAAGGGTTTATTACAATAGTTATGATATACCTTGCTTATATGCCTTTAATGAAATCTGCACCATTCACCTGTATTGTGGAAAGCATCCGTTCTGCACAGCCTCCGGTCAAGCCCTTCTCCCAAAAGGGTTAGATCTGCTGCAAAGCTACTGGGGTCAGTCCCCAATGTGCTTTGGCTTGTTGATCCTGTCTGGTACAAGTAACACAGCCACCCTGGCCTCCCTCTCCCCTAAACACTCAGCTTTAGCATACACCACAATCTGGATTGAACCAGATTTGTACTCAAATTAGGTTGGTATTAGGTCCTATGAACCTTTAATTGTAAGTTAATACAGCACTGGGTGAAATGAAGAAGCATATTATGGATTTGTTGTTAGACTGGATGCATAGAGCTACTTTCTGATGCTATTGTTTTGTTATGAGTGACTGCATGTATTGCTCCAAGCGTTTTCTTGGGCTTTGTACTGTTTGCTTCACTCCTGTGATTTCGGTGCATATTATTGACTATGTACTTGCTTGTTTACCTGACTCTGGAACAAACAATGGTTGTTTCCACACTTGACTGTGACTCTCTAGTTACACAGCATTTTGGCCTTCCAACTCAGCCGAACTCTTGCCAGCTGTGTATTCATTTTAACTCATGAAATGGCTTTACAACATGTTCTTGTTGCCATTTGATACAAATTCAAAATCAACATAAGTCCCCCTGTCCTCAGTTGTGCACTGTTTGTATTACTTTGCTGATGATTTTGAAAATATGTATGTACATACAGCCCATAATTAGCCACAATTTTGGGTCTGATGAAGTACTGTATGCTTCAATGCTTTCAGAAAGGTTTTTGGCATGTTAAAAGCAGTATATTTTATTTAAACTATATTGAAAATAAGTCTTTTCAACTCAAATTTAATTCATCATTCAGGGGCCAAGTCACTGGCCTGCTCATGTTGCCCCATGATACTCTACACTTGTGGGAAGGGAGTACACTGTGTGGACTATACTCGACCCTCCTCATGGTGGTTGTAGTCTCTTGGTGTCCCTTTGGTTGTGTGGTCTTGGCAATGTGGATGGGTATGAATAATGCCTGTTTGCTCCTACACGAAGGTCTTCTTTCTGAAGGACCATGTCTCCAGTCCCCCCTGTCTCAGTCCCCAGATGTTATGCTGCAATAGTTTATGTGCCGGGGACTAGGGTCATTCTGTCTTTTCTCAGTCCCCACTTAACTTTCATTCATATGCGACGGGGACGAGAGACAGTTTATATAATTTTGGGGTCAGAGTTGTACCAAGGTACTAGACCTAAGATACGCCCACTATAATGTTTCTGATGTGTAGTTGATTCTAGGAGAACCCAATCCCTTGAAACATGCTTCAGGACTATGTGTCCTTATGACTCTCTCATGGCTTCATTCTGTTTCCACCCCGCTGTACTATTGCCCAAGTCACAGCTGTTGGTGATCACGTTTCCCACCTGGTGACACCAGCTGTGTGTCTTGTTGTCCCTGCCCAAGACCACCAAATTGTGTTGATGCTACACAAAGACTGGTCACAGCCCACAAATTCCTATCTCCATTTATGGAAACTAATTTAACACTAATAAACAATGTGACCCTAATACAATAGGCTGGGTATCCTCAGATTCCCCACATGGTACAGCTAGAAGAGGACTGGCTTCCCCCTTGAGTCTGGCCTCTCTCTAGGTTTCTTCATAGGTTCCACCTACTAGGGAGTTTTTATAGCCATTGTACATCACTTATTGTTGCTTGCTCTTGGGGGTATGAGGCCGGGTATTTGCACTTTGTGACGACTGCTGTTAAAAGGGCTTTATATATAAAATTTGAATGATTAATTGATTGATTACTATGTCTTTGTTAAGAAAAAGGTGGAGACAGGCCCGATTCTAGACTGCTATGATTGTGAGTGGGCTTTGGGAAATGTTTAGGGGGCGGTATTTATTTCTACTCTGTAAAAAAACTGTAAGTTGCACTTGGTAACAAATACACCAGTATACTATTTCTATCATTTTATCTACGTTTCTATTAAGACAATAACAGAAAATACTTTATTAACTCAGTAAATATTCATTAACACACAGAGCTGATATTACTTTGTATGGGACACAGCTACTGTGTTTATAAAGTATATTCTGTTAATATCTTGAAGAAAATGTATATAAAATAATTGAAAATGTACAGGCAACAAGTTAACAGTACATATTAATTTACCCATTATATACACTGCTCAAAAAAATAAAGGGAACACTTAAACAACCCGATGTAACTCCACGGAAATCACACTGTCCACTCAGGAAGCAACACTGATTGACAATCAATTTCACATGCTGTTGTGCAAATGGAACAGACAACAGGTGGAAATTATAGGCAATTAGCAAGACACCCCCAATAAAGGAGTGGTTCTGCAGGTGGTGACCACAGACCACTTCTCAGTTCCTATGCTTCCTGGCTGATGTTTTGGTCACTTTTGAA